>JAAAKG020147422.1:0-10462 GCA_010014905.2 Druon quercuslanigerum
ATAACGCGAGAATTCCAGATCAATCTAAAAATTTTTGTAACCCCTTCCTCACACTACTCCCCTCCCTACCGAGTGAGCCACGCCTACCCCGAAAGGGAAAAGGCTTAATGGTGTAATAATAATAATAATAATAATTTTGAGCTACGACGATTTAAAAGCCAGTTTTGATACATGCTTTTACCTCTGGAGTGGAATAGACGGTGACCGATTTTAATCTATAATCCCCAACATCTTCTAAAATACTTTACCTACAAAGAAATAGTTTGGACAAATGCTGAACAGAACCAAGGGGGACATTTGACTTTACTCTGAATTTTGACCTTGAGGTCAATTTTCAAGGTCAAATAAATGTAAGACCCTTTTCCTAAATGAAAACCCCGGTTTTTGACTGTGGATTTGAAAAGAGCAGGAAATTTCACGTCAAAAATGAACTGTGGAAAAATGGTAAAAAATTAGGGTTAAATGTCTGAGAAACAAGCAGACGCCCCTTTTCTGAATTAGCTTGGTTTTTCGGGGTAAACAAAAATTCAAGATCCTTCACAAAAGTCGATGAAGTGTTAAGGTGTACATCACCTTGACCATCATGACCCTAAAGTCAATTTTCAAGGTAACTTGAAGATCAAGAAGTTTTTTTTTGTAGAATTCAGGCTGTGGTTTGTTATCACAACACCCCCGCCCCTAAACACACCTAGGCAGTAACAATTATTTCGGATAAGATATAAAGACTGTGATTATGCATGTACAAAAGTGACAATCTTAAGAATGTCAATTCTCTGTGACTAGTTACAAAAAATAGGCACTTTCTCCTTTATTTTAGCGTTGCCCAGAAACAACAGCATGGACGTAGTAAATGCTTTCTTGCCGTGAGTTTCCCTTGCCTCTTACGTTTTGGGTGGTTGATTAACGTCAGTACCCATCCGGGCCCAGAGTCATGATAACATTTCATCGGCTTTTGTGAAACATCTTGAACGTTTGTTTATCCCGAAAAACCAAGACTCTTTTCAAATCTGCAGTCGAAAATAGTGCTTCTCATTTAGGAAAAGGGTATTGCCTCCATTTGACCTTGAAAATTGACCCTGAGGTAAAAATTGATGGTACAGTCAAATGTCCTCCCCGGTGTTGGTTAATCTTTATACGAACCATTTCTTTGTAGATAAAGTGTTTTAGAAGATATTTGGGATTATAGAATAAAATGGGTCACCGTGTATATCACAGATTTTTTTCCACCCTTTGCGTTGCTCTCCTGCAAGTTTATTTATATATAAAATGATAAGCGCTAAGCTTTTGGGCGACGCGCTAAGCGTTTAGGCAGCGCGCAAAGTATTCATATAGTTGCATGTTATCGAGCTTCAAACGCGAAATTCGATTTCTATTATCAAGAGGCGTTTGGTTGTCTGAACCGATGATAAAAATAGCCAATTCACTAACGCATAACAAACGGTACTCAAGTTGAAATCCTACTTTCGTGGCAAAGCGCTAAAGATGAATGTCCAGACAATAGAATCGATACCCGGCGTTGTAATTTGGCACTGATCAACCAATTTATGTCAAGCACTCTAAAGGACCTTTTACAGAATTATTATTTTTTGCCAACGCTTTCATCATAAAGTTCAACGCTCAGCGTTTAATAAGAGCACTTAGAAAATAAAATAAACACTCAGCGTGGCTATTTGGCTTTGATTCGCCAGTTTTAATCAAGTAGCCTGAAACACCCTACAAGAAATGCTTATCTCGTTCCAACGCTCTGACTATACCATCAACGCTAAGCGTAAAAGTTATGCATGTGTGTAGATCACAAAATCAACCCCAAGCGGTACTGCTTTTGTAACAATAAATACAATCAAATAATTATTGCGGACTTGAACCGGCTGGCCAGCGCCAAACAACAACGCTGGGAGTTGAGTTTGTTGTCTGGGAGATTACTTAAACGTTTAGCGTTGAAGTTAAAGTGGGAGCGAAAGAGCGATATAAGTATTCATCATAAGGTGCTTTAGACCAATTGCGACGTTAGAACGAGATAAGAATTTCTTTTAAGGGGCTTAAGACTACTTTCCTAAAACTGATAAATCAAAGACAAACAGCAACGCTGGAAGTTCATTTTGTTTTCTGCATGTTTTTCTTACACGCTTATGGTTGATAGAAGGATGGCAGCGTTTGTACAATTGGAGAAATCGGTTAAAGGTGCTTTAGAGTGATTGACAGAAACTAGTTGATCAGTACCAATTTGCAACGCTTGTTGTCTATTCTTTTTTCTGACCATTTAACTAAAGCTCTTTCCGACTAACTCAGTATGCAATATTTTAAAGTTAAGTAGCGTTTGTTATGCGTTTGTAAATTAGCTATTTTTATCACCGATTTAGTCAACCAAACGTCTCTCGATAATAGACGAGAGGACTAAATTCTTTTTATGCTTAAACTTTCACGAGAGCAATACAAAGGGTGGTAAAAACGGCTATGATATATTCCACTCCACAGGTAAGACTATGTACCAAAATCTGACTTTTAAATCGTCATAGCGCAAAAAACTGTCCATAATTAGAATTTTTACCATGAGGATTTTTTCATTATGAGATCTAAAACTAAAAAATATTAAAAACTTTAAAAACTACACCCTGACCTTCTTTACCATGTATTTGGTGCTCGGTCTTTTGAGCAAAGTTTAAGAATTTTGCGAAAGATGAGTTGCTCTGCAATAGTATAGCTTAATAAAATCTTAGTAAGTTTCAAAATCATTTGAAGATCCTAGGCTTTACACTATTTCCCGTTTTCCCCTATTTCAACCTTTTTAAAGAATGCTTCTTTGGCACCATGTCATCAAGAAACTTCAACTTTTTCTCGTTCTTTCGCGTAAATGCGAACTAAATTAATATAAACCATTAAGAAAATTCAATTATTTTTGATTCTAAAGTTTTCATTTTATAGTTTTGGCTTGAAAATTTAACTACCTGTTTTAAAGTTTAAATAGTTCTTCAGTTTGTAATTTTTATAAAACAAATTTTCTGTATTAAAAACGTATCCTTGCGGTAGGATGTTAAACTGGTTTGATTAAAATTAATTGTTTTGTTGTATATTTATCGTTTCAGTTTTCTTTTTTTTCGCTCGAAATTACTTTCTTAACTAAAAATGTAGCAATTCCACTTTTGTTTTAAAATTGATATTTTTGATTAAAAACTTTATTTTTTCTAGTTAAACATTTCACTATTTAGTGGCATATTCATATTGGTTGGTAAAAAGTATCTACTTTGTTAAATCTTGATCCATTTTGGTTAAAAATGCAACTGCTAGGTTATAGATTATACTACATTGTTTGAAGATTAAACTATTGCAAAATATAATTTATTTAGTAGATATATCAATTATTGAATGTTACTGAGAATTCATCTGTTTGGATTTAAAACTAAACCATTTTGCTTAAAATTACTCCAGTTCTTCAAAAATTTTTGTTGTTGTTGGATATTCATCATTTTATTTGAGAGCTTATATTCTATAAGTAAAAATTTGCAGCAGTAGAATTTAAATAGTATAAAATTAACCTATGTATTTGGTTCAAAATTACCTTTTTTTGAACATTTTACTATCTGGTAAAAAGATCAAACGATTATTATCATAACTAAACTGTTAAATTGAAAATGGTTGAGAATTCAATAATACTGACTAAAAGACGTTAGTTAAACCGGTTGAAAATTGGTCTTTTGGTAGATAGTTCATGCTTCTTGAAAATTTAATTATTTTAATAAAGTAATTTTTGTGGTAGAAAATTCCATTATGTTCGAAAAAATTTGCCTATTTATATAAAGCTATCATTGTCGAAAAAAATGGGAAAAGTCAACACTTACTCAAGACCTATAAATATTATCAGATTTGGCTGAAAATTTCGGATCAATTATTCTGTGCTTAAACCGTGTTATCTATGAATAATTGATTCATTTAAGTCAAGTCTCGTAATAGATCTTACAGCACACGTTGACGAAAGATTATTATTTCTATATTGAAGAAAATAAAAACAATATTAAACAGGCGGATTCTAGCCATATTGCCTTATTGATTTTTCTAAAGAATGGAAGACCTACGATAGTTAAAAGTAGTGCTATGTTGAGCATAGTATCGAAATTACAGGTACAGTTTAAGCGGCATTCTGGTGTCATCAGTGACGATAATGCAGTTACACACATATATACACAGGGCGTCAGTCGAGACCCTAGCACCCTAACAGCATATAAACTACTAACGGCTACGTTGATGTATGCAGCAACACATACGTGGAATTAGCTGAAATCCCTGGGCGTGCTTCAGCATACTAGCTATACATAATTGCTGCCTTACAACGCTCGTATGTCGCTCTACCGCGAAGGACTCAAGCCCATTCTGTAATTGCGGGAAAATGATTGTCTCAGAATTATAGGCTGCAAGCTATATGAGATTGCGAATGGAATTGCAAAGGGATCAGAAGCTCTTAAGTAGGAATGAGGATATCGTCGAAATGTTTTTTGTGGTTTTTAATCACTTTTTGGACTGTATGTGAGTATTATATTTATATTGCAAATTTGAATATTTACTTCAGAGTACAATATTCAAAGTTAAAAGAGAAGCAGAATCCTACTATGTTACCCCTCTAATTATAATTTGGATGATTTTTTTTCACGATATACTGAAAAATATTTTTTACCAAACCACCATTATAAGTGCGACTTTAGGCACTGTGAACGATACCTAAAATGGCACTTTTTAGCATAGGCCGCAAAATTGTAACATATGGTATTAGAGGTATTTAAGGTATTTTTTTAGGTTACTTAGGGTATTTAACGAATTTTAGTATCGACTTAGCCCACGCAAGTTACCGGGATCCGTTTCTGGACCCTCTCGGGTCTTTATATTAGGACTCTATGTAACCTATTTGCACTTATGATTGAATGGTGCGATAAAACAGATTATGTGACACTCGGCCCCTACGTGGTACTTTTTCTTGTGTAAATTGCAGTACTCATCTCGTCTCGGCTACGCCTAGACGCCGACTCGTACTACAACTTTTACACTCGATCGAAAAAGTGTCCCTTAGAGTCCTTGTATGACAAATAGCTATTATGGTGGAAAATTGGACTTTTTGGTTTAAACAGACATCTCTTTTGGTAGACACACATCTAGCTGTTGCCGACAACGTAAGTTTTTCTGTGATCAATCACTGCAGTTTTATATTTTTACATTCTCATCATAATGAAAAGGTATTCGTTTTTTGTGAAAACTGACTATCGTAAAATAATCTGGGGAAGTCAATGTCGTTCAAATGGTATAGTGATTGTCCTATGTTCCAAAACGGCGGCCCTGGTAGCCACGCTGACTCGGGTTCGATTCCCATAACAGGAAGCGTGGTTAGACGCGCTTTCTGAAAGCTTCGCTTCTGTCCCTTGGTGTACTACCCGACAGGTAACCTACAGTTTATAATTAACCGTGAAGTAAAGTCGCTAATGAACCTGGCAGTTGCTGCGACTATATGCATTCAACTAATAAATAATACGATAAATAATCTAAATAAATGTTATATACATTTGATATAAAAGTGTTGAACATAGCGTAGAAAACTTAACATCTTGGATAAATTTGAAAGGGAAGGACGAGATGCGTGATGAGAATGTGTTCGTTAAAGCTCACTCAAAGCCAAAGGAACTTTAATAAACGAGAATTCACAATCACCCAATTACAGTTGTCGATACTTTGACCTTTAGTTTTAAAAGTTAAAAGTTAAAAGCACAAATGTGAGAAAATTACAAAGACCGAGCTGGTAGCTCGAGGGAATTACATAATCGATCGCGAAGCGCAAGAATCAATAGTCTCGTGACATAGGCGCGCTCACTTGCAAGCGAAGCGAGCTGCGCGCGATGATATTGAGCTCGCGCAGTGGGCAGATTTTTTACCTAAGTTTATTTACATCTCCCCGTGAGACTTTAGTCATGTTTAGGAGTTTGGTCAACATTATTTCGCTGGCCAGACATAAGGGATGCCTTTCCGCCTCGCACGAAGAGCTAGAAAGGAGAAGGGGTATAACAGCATTATCTCTATGCCCAGAACAATACATACTTTTTTGGGCAGGGGCCAGGCATGAGAGTTTCATCTCTATCATCTAATATCTCAAAAACTTTCACTCGTAAAAAATAATATATTAAACATAAACTGTGTATTTTGTCTAATTCTACAACATTAAGCCCACGGAGATTCTCAGTAAAAATTCACTGAATTCTGGAATCGTTTTGCAAAATTTTGTTCTCATAAGTCTCCACGGGGATTGACGCACTTCATGGATACAAAGAGATTCGGGTACTAAAGTAAAATCTTTAAAGGTCCACTTGTCGTTCGAATTAATGTTTTTTACCGGAGTTTAAGTTTCTTGATTTAATGAGAAATCCTTCAAGGTTTTATACCCACATTGGGGAAATATTGATTTTTGATGAATGCCGCAGGAGTGACCACACCACAGTAGATAATGACCTACAGTAGATACCCATTAATTTAGATAGTTAGGTTCTCAACTAGAAGTGTAATCAGAACTACCGATGTATGTGTAAGTCTTACTAATTTAATAGTAAGACTTACTACTTGAAATATTAAGTACAAATACCTGACAATGGTCATCTACTAAAAAAACTTGAATGATAGTGGCATATATCACAGACTAAACTAGTTGGCCCTATTACTATACTCAATTCCCGGTATAGGACTTATCGCTTTACGATATTCCGAGAACTGATGGCCTTTCGCAGTTTCCTGATGAGAGGAGCCACAAGGCCGAATCCAACAAGAAATGATTAAAGCGACCCTGCCTGCTTGAGTTTGGATTCTTTCGATTTAGGATCAAGGCCAAGAAAAGCCATGCGCAAAATCCTAATCAACCTAATCAGTCCTAATCAACCATTTGTTTCACTGTACCAGTAGATTATATTGTTTGCTAATTTACCCACGTGTAATTTTAATTGCGTAAATCAGTCGGCATTTCCTACTCTGGCATTTGGTAACGAAGTACTTGTAAAATGCAATCACGAGCGATTCAAGCCCGCTGTCTCGATAGTAATCCGATACCATTCACGTTGCGCTTCGACTCCACTAGAAAAAGTTTTGTCGCTACAGTAAGATTTTTCGTTCTATGCTGTTTCTCTGCTTCGCAAGGAATCAAATTGGCTAATCAGAAGTGGCGGACGGTGGCACGGAAAGAAAAGGATAAAACTCTTAAGAATCGAGAAGTTCCGAGGATAACTACTGGCATGTTGCCAGAGTTTGTTGACTGGGAATTTAGCGGCCTACGATTGTTTTGGCCATGTGCCATTATTTCACCCTGCAACTCTAACTGTGGCTGCCACCAGAAAGGATGAAGTTGAAAGGAAACCGCGCAAAATACTCACCCGGCAATATCCCTTCCATTTTAAGTCCCATAAGAGAAATTGAGTTCCACTGAAAAAAGTGTCGCTCTCTAGTTTTATGTATAAAAGGGAAATTTAAAGGAACGTGACTTTGCCGAGAATTTTTTCTATGGTAGACGGAATTTCATTACATTTAAACTTAAAATAAAAATTCCTCAAATATCTCGGGAATAATTTTCTACCTGTTTAACATAGTTTTAACTATAATAAAGGCTATTCAAAAAGCACGTCGAAGGTTGTGGGAGCTTAACAGAGTTTATAATAATTTCTGACGCACGCAGAGGAGATGTAGCTGCAGAATGTGACATCATATATGAAAAATATCGATGTAAGTAAAAATTTATTGAAATATTTGAAAACATGAAAATTGGCAATTTTATTTTACAAATAAAGCACCTAAATAGAGACTTCATATTCTTTTCCTCGTTCAAAAGTTATCTCTTTTGGTTAAAAAAATCAAATTTCTTATCTTTGGTTAAAGATTTAACTACATTGTTAAACTTTTTTATTTGAAAATTAACTTTAATACAGAACATTTAGCTAATCCACATTTGACTGAAAATTGATCGCTTTCAGTAAAAGATACAGCTATTCTATTTTTCATTGAATAATCATCTTCTTTCGTTAAAAATTCAACTAGACCAAAGTTTCGCTTTCAGTCAAGAGTCGAGGGTGGCCTTCAAATTGCCTTGGACTGATTTCGGAGAGATAGAAACGTAAACAGTGAGGGCAACCTGACTTGTCTTCAATTGGAATATATATATAGTGTCGCAACCGCTCTCACCCTACACCCCGGAGAAACTGCGTGCGCCAGCAGTATTAGGAAGGCCGAGAACAAGGTGACTCAAAGCGAGAGTTTGGTGTGGTTGGCCTGAAGTTGACCTACTTTGTTAAACATTCATTTTGTTGATGAAAACTTTCTCACTTATTCGAAAATCCGTTGTTATTTTGTACAGAAGTAATTGTTTTAAAGAATATTGTCAAATTCCATTGTGGGTTGACAGTTGATCATTCGTAATTAAAAATTCATCATTTAGTTGGAAATTCACGTGTTTTGTTAAGATTCGTTTTTTCGTAAAAAATTAATATTCTTGAATAAAAATTGAACTTATTCATTAAAAGTAGAACTTTTTTTAAACGCATAAGTTAAAGATTACTTTCCTTCATCACAAAACTAATTATTTTGTTGAAAATTTGTTTTCTTTTGGTTAAAAGTCTTTTTTAACAGAAAATTAAACTATTAAATTTTTATTCGAAAGCTTGAAGATTTTAGTTTACAATTTATCTGTGTCGTTGAAATGAAAATTTTTGTTAACAGTTGCACTCGTTTGATAAAAATTCATCTTTTTTGGATGAAATTTTATCTGTTTTGAGCAAAAATGCACCTGTACGGTTAAAAATTAAATTGTTTTGGTAAAATATTCAACTATTTCGCTGAAAATTGGCCTTTATTGGTTGAATTTAGTTTGTCTGAATTTAAAATTAAAATCTTTGTTTGGTCGAAGTTAAGATTTACCATTTTATTTGAAGATTCAACTATTTTGTTCTCTGTTTAATTAATTTGTTAAAAACTCATCCTTTTTGGTTAAAAATTTAACTATTTTTATGAATATTTGTCTTTTTGAAAAGATGATTTGACCATTCAGTTAAAAATTTATTTTGTTAGTTTGATATTTCATCTATATGGTTTAGTATGTAACTATTTGGTTGAAAACTTATCTGTTTTTGTTAAAAGTTTAACTACGCCAAACTCTTGCTTCCGGCCCATTGCCTAGGGTTGCCTGGAAATACCTTTGGTCACAATTCTGGAGAATCGAATTGGAATGTACAATATTGCTCAATATACTCGACTAAGTACTCGCACACTGTGAGTCTTCCAAGGCGAGATTCGCAACCGCCTCTCACCCTATCCTCTAAGGGCTGTACTCGAGTTGCGGACAATCGTCAGTAAACCCTTAAGTTGCGGGCTGTGGGACGGTGAGAGGAATCGGAAATTGACTGTTCATATTCCTCTACAGATCACGGTTCATGACCAATTTTGATATATTTGTTTCATAAATTCTCAGGATTGTTATTAAAAATTTATATAAACAATTATTTTTATAAAAATCTCTACTCCAACCAATCTTTATTTTCATTAAAAGTGCCTAAATGCCTGGTAAGAGTAGAATTCACATCAAACAACTTTCAAATTGATAAAAGAGATACTTCGGCTTTCAATTATGTACAAATCTGGAAAATTAACCAAGATATAGAGGTGACAAAATTTTACGAACAATGCACAACAAAATAAAAAGTCTTGAATCCACATATATTAAGGAAGTTTCCTATCGGGTGTCAAATGCGCTTATATGCGCAATTAAGAAACTTTTTCAGCCACATTGATGATCGAGTAATCAGCGATAAAATTTTGTCACCTCCATATCTTGGGCAATTTTCAAGATTTTCAAACAAATTGTATGGCGCGTATAAGCGCATTTAAAGACGAATGAATCCATGTCCGCAACTCTATATTGCATATCACTGTTGAAGATTTAACACCTGCGTCACACTGACCCCCTCCCCCCAAATATGATATCTTTGTTAATCAGCTAGTGCAAATTTTTTTAGTGGTGTCCCATTTCAAGTTATGACAGATAGCTATGATGAATTTAAAAAATATTATTATTTTAGAAAAATGACGCCCGCCATTTTTATCGCTGATGACTCGGTTATCAATGTCGTGCAAAATTTTTTCTTAATGGCGCATGTTTAACTCCTGAAGTTTTTCGCCGTCGAATTTTGTATCGATGGTGCATTGGAGCGCATTTGGGGCGCAATTCAGTGGGCTATAGAAAAATCGAACAATTACAGTGTAAGGGGGGGGGGGGCTGGTGTAATGGACCTGGTATCAGGTTATGTTGTTCTTATCTATACTATTTACGATGCTTGTGATTGGCCAGGGTTTCCAAGAATATTTGTATTGTTAATAAGAATATTGTGGGTTTATGCCAGGAAGGTCATGTACAGATCAAATATTCAGCTTGAGACAAATCACAGAAAAGAGTTTGAGAGTG
>JAAAKG020147423.1:0-10462 GCA_010014905.2 Druon quercuslanigerum
TTAATTTATATTACAATTTCATATATTTTCCACTAATTCTGAAATTATTTCTTATAATTTACATTATTTTATAGTTATAATTTTTTTACTACACAATATTAAATTTTTATTCAAACTAATAAAACTTCTATTGCAATATCTATATATAGTTCTTTAATATTATTTAGTATTTCTTTTTATCTTTTTGGTCTGCAATTTCTATGGATTTTTTTAGATTATTCGCCTGATCAAATTCTCGTATGTATTTTCCAATTTCTTATTTATTATATATTCTAACATTTTTATAAAAATATAATTATAAATCCAAGTGATATGAACATTTTTCTTTTAGTTTTTAGATGTTAAGACTGCAGTTCTAGGACATATTACGTTTCGCATTGGCAAATAAAAAAATAATATTTATGTATTATTCAAATTATGTTTAAAGTTTTTTTAGAACTTTTAAATAAATTTTAAAATGATTCCCATTTTTTTCGTAAAATTTGTCTAAAATTCTGCAAAAAAATGCCACAAAATCTTCCAGATTTTTTACAATTTTATAAATCTTTTAAAATGTTTAAAAATATTTTTGGGACCACTGAAAAATCCTGAATAATAAAATTCCACACATTAAACTTCGCGAAATTATAAAATGCTGAAATCTCAAAATCCCGAATTCCCAAATTTCAGAATAATAAAATTCTGGACAGTTTATAATATTATCGAATTTGAAACTTACAGGACGAATGCTGTCTAATTATAAAATATACGAACTAGAAAATTCCCAAATGGTAGAAATCGGGGAAATAGTTTTTCAATCAATATTATTTATTTATTACAAATACAATAATCAAATCTTTTTATTGTAGAAACTTTATTTTATGTTTAATTTTTGTAAATTATTGTTTTCATTATAAATTAAAATATTTATATAAAAATGTTATACAAAAATAAATTAAAAAAGACGTGAGCTTCGAACGAAACAAATTTTCGTTTGGTCGAAATTATTGGTCGTCGACCGATTTTCAATGCAGCACTAATTTAGCACTAATTTGATTTTTATTTTTTTTTTAAATAATAATTTTATTTTTGTGAACGTTTTTTGTAATTTAAAAAAATACGAGGTACATTTTTTAACAAAATTTTGTATTCAAAAATATATTTGTTTAATTATTGTTATTTAAAATTCAAACAATAATTTTTTTTAAACTTGAAACATTTAACAATTTTCCAATTTGGGACATTTATACTTCAACAATGTTATTAAAGCGACTCAAAAATCTCGAAAAATAAAATTCGCGACACTCTAAAATTCGTAAATTGCAAAATAAGTAAAAAATAAAATTCCCCAAAATTATATAAGTGCTGAATTGAAAAATTCACGAAAAATAAAATTCCCGACAATAAGATATTACTATCATTAATATTATGAATATATATCTATGCATATATGTGTGTGTGTATATGCATGTATATTTCTGAATAAACAATTTTTTTTGAAAATGTGCATAGCATTTTTAAAAAAATAGGAAAAAAGTTCTGAAAAACCGAGCTTTTAGTTTAAAATAAAAATAAATAAATTTCGACATAATTCTGTGCTAAATTAAATCCTGCAAACTGTTTTTAAATTTATTTTTTAACAAAATTTTTATAAAATTATTATTTGGGTGTCGGAGATTTCATTTTTTGGGATTTTTCAGTCACCCTTTCGGAATTTTCTCAGTGGTCCTATATTTTTGTACCTCCTCTTAAGATTTTGTAATTTTTCAAAACAAAAAATTAAATTTTAATTTCGAAATCATCAATTTTCTTTTAAATTATTTTAAATCTTTTTAAATTATTAATAAAATTTTTCGAAACTTTTAAATATTTTTTAAACTGACTCCCATTTGTTCTAACGTTTTTGTAAAATCCTGCACACAAAATTGTCTAAAGAGTTTGCAGATTTTTTTCCAATTTTGTAAATCTTTTGAAATACTTTGAAATATTTGTAAACATTCTCTTTGAGTTAAGTACTTTTTCAAAGTAAGCAATCATTTTCAATTTTCTCAGAAATTAAAAATTTTGTTTTTTAATATTTCAAAACACCTGAGAAGCTCCAAATTTTTTTCTTTTATTTGTAACATTCAAAATTTTTTTTTAAATTAATGATTGTTCAACTGTTCTTTAAAAATCAAAATGCAATACTTTTACCTTCAAAATACAAATAAAAAATAAAAAGTTATAATTGTAACATTCAAAGTTAAAATTTCTCAATCTGAAATTGTGACGATTCATTTTCGAATTCCTTACTATTGAAAATTGTTATGTTTTTGTTGAATTTCTAAATTAAGTATGTTAAAAATTGAATATTTGATACTAAAATAATACTTCAATAAGATTTTAAATTAAATAAAGGCGTTCATTTAAGAATCTATTAATTTGAAGTGATTTTTAAATTGAACATTGTTTATGATGACTCAATCGGACGTTTACATTTGTGTCACTACTAAGGCTTCCGAATTAAATTAATTCAAATTTTAACATTAAAATATGTCAATTATATCATTTTGAACAGATTCAGAATCGTCTTGTAAAATCAATCTCTGCTCAATTTTTAAAACTCGACCTGCAGTTAACCCTTACCCCTCTACGCCTCAACGACGGAACCAGCGCCTCACCGATAGAAAGCATGATTAATTTCTGAGAGTGAAATGGGCCAAGAATGTGTTTCGTATATGTGTTTCAGAGGAGAGGACGTAAATTGAAGATAGGGGATGAAATGCGTGAAAAGTAGAAGAAACTGTTTCAGGCAAGTTTTTCAACGTAACCGAGGACTGTTTCTAAATCTCGTCAATATGGAATATTTGCTGAATATGCATTTCATTAAAAATGAATATCCGAATTTAAAGAATAATTTATTAATTATCGCAGGTAGAAGAAATAAATTAAAAGAATCATTTAAAATTTCTCTGCGGCAACATTTTTTACTTATTTAATTCTAAGTCAGCAAACTGTCTCTTCTCTAGATCATTGAACTTTTTAAATAGGAAGAATAGAGTAATTAGAAAAGTAGATATACAATTTTGAAAGCAGGACATATATTGATCAAAAATACGCAAAATCAAATTTTTGATTATAAAAACTTATCTGAATTGCAAGTCGTTCTCTACTACAGAAACGTAGATTAATTTTCTAGGTGACTAGGAGCCAAGTTTTCAAATTGGAAAATTTGTCTAATATAATTTCACCAAAATAAATTCTTTATACTTTTACAGTGCTATTTTTAAATCCAATTTCACTTTATAATTACGTTACGTTCTTCGACTTCGCACATTCAGTGAGTTGTACAAATGAAGTTGTTTTCGGATAAGTTTTGGAATTGTTCACGTGAAATTTCAGTTCAAGATTTTTCAGTATGTATGAAATTCTCTAGAAATGAAAGTTCTTGTTAACACTTGCAAAAAAGTATTATTTCACTGCTACTTTCAGGTATTGTCATACGATTAAAAGAACTGTATCAAGTGATATTAAAATGAGATCGCTGGTGGAATTCCAGACTCGCTTTTCAGCATTGAAAATAACAATAAAGGTATATTTCCTGCAGGGGCACGAAAAATAATAATTGTGAGTAACTATTGTGAAATTTTTTTGATAATATGTCACTCATAGCATAATAGTTGCTTTTACGGAGGATAAAAATTTTTATTTATAATTTTCGACTTTTGTGTTACTCGTGGGTTCAAAATGAAGATCGTGGAAGGAGAAATAAACTTGTCCGTTTTTACAGAAAAATTATTTTTTTGAAAACGACAGATCATAACGCAAAATTAAATTTTATAATTTATAGAGAAAAATTTTTAAACTACATATGGTGATGTTTTAGTACGTTTCTGGTTGAAATCAATCAATATTTTCACTGAATGGTAGTAATTTCTCACTGATTTAAATTTGAAGAGTAGGTATAGCAATGTGTACTTTTTAAAACTTTTTTAAGGAGTTGAACTTCAAACTAAAATGATGAAGTTTTAACCAAAAGGGTTTATTTTCAACCAATGATATTCATTTTCTACCACAGAAGACTAATTTTTAACTAAAGTATGAAATTTTCTAATTTCAACAAAATAAAAATTTTGTTCAGGACTTATTATTATCCTGTTAATCTCTAATTTTTGTAACTTTTTTATTTCCTGATTTATTTCCGAAATTTATAATTCACCACACGGTCACATTGACAATATACGCATATTGGCACCTTGACTCTCTATAACCCCAAAAAAGTCGGTACAAACGTACAATCAGGTTTTACCTAAAGGTTACGTTGCTTAAAATAACGGGGGGGGGGCATAACCAAATCAACAGTTGTCAACGAGGGGACTAAATATGTATTAGTGAAAAAATTGCAAGAGATTATCATGGAAGAAACTAATAAGAAGTTCCCTAATTGGTATAATGACAAGTGTAAACATCACAGACTTTTCTTACTTCGGAAGTTGCTTGTTTCCAGAATTTCACGTGACTTAAAACGGGAATCTATTGACGCTCCTTAAACAGAAAAAAGAGGCAAAGTGCAGCAGGAGAATACAGAAGATGCTAAAAATAAACAACGTTAAAAAAATTTCGTAATATGTGAAAATTTGAATATAGCACATATGTTTCAACAATTTTTATTTGCTCAAGCACTTATTTTTCGATAACTAAAAAAATCAAATGAAATAAAAACCATAAAATTAATAACTATTTCAAAAGTATTTTTGTAAAAGTAATTATTTAAATGATTTATATTTGTTTAAACAATGAAAAAGAGATAAATGTCTTCTTGGTGTTCACTGTACAGTCAGAAACACAATTATATTTACAGTATTTTATTTCATTTGTTTAGTTATAAAAAAAAACTGCTTGAGCAATTAAAGATTATTTAAACAAATACAAATTTATGAAACAATTAAAAAAATGTATAAAAATTATGTAATTATTCAACAAAACGCAGCACAGGACACTAATTTAAAAAGAAAATTGATACCTCTGGCTCAATTTTTAGATATTTTAAAACTAGACAATAAATAATCCTTTGAATAATTAAATAATGTTTTTAGAAAAATTTAATATTTCAAAAAATGACAAACAATTACATTTTAATTAGAAAATACGATTATTTTTTTTTTTAATTTTTGGGAATAAATTATTGTTTAAATACTTTACATTTGTTTAAACAATACAAAGTCATAATAAATATTTAAATTGTCCATTACAAATTATTTGTTTAAAAAAGACGGCGTAAATTACTAAAAAGCAATAATAATAAGTAAAAACGTAGTTTTTTATTTTTGAGTCATATTTTGGGGATGCAGGGAGGGTAGGGGTGGAATAAAAATGAAAGTATTTAGTATGGTTTTCTTTCGTAGACATGCCTTTGAAATCCCTAAAAAAGGTGACACGTTTCGAAACCCTGGAACAAGAGTTAAATTTTTCGAAAATGGAAAATGGAAACTTGGGGGGGGGGGGATCTTTCCCCGTTGCTCGAAAAGCGTTTTTTGAACCACCTTAATATGCACTAAACGAGTTAACTCAAATTTACGAAAGTAGCTTACAAAAACACGTTTTTTCGAAAATTGTTCAAAAATATTCGCAGTACGCGTCAAATTCATGTTTGGAAATTTTGAAATTTCCATCAGGAACCCTCAATGAAGGCTATAGCAAAAAACGCGCTTAACATATACCTAATAGGGTGAACAATTTCCAGTTGTCTGGACTAATATGACAAAAGTTGTCTGGGATGAAAGTTGTTGCTTTTATAGTAATAATGTTGATACACTGTGATTAGCCTTTCTATATGCAGGGCGCTTCAAACTTTCCTTGTCACTCTGTAGTAGTAAATTTTGAATTATAAAATAAACTAGAGGGTTGTTCATAAATTTTCGTTTTATATAAATCTCTGTAACAATTTCAGAACTTTTCAGGTATGAAAATGGAATGTGTGTAATTTTCAATACTTTTCACATACAAATTGCATGGAATGGATTAAATATTTATAAGGCAGATTATTATATTTTGTAGTCTTAATGAATAAGAATATTCTCTCCCTTTTAGGTACTTAACATTTTTCAAATAAAAAAATCGGAAAAAGGAACCATTTTTTAAATAAGAATATCAACTTTTGTTACAAGAATATTTTTCTTTCTACATGTAGGTTGATAAATATCAATTTTGTCGAATAAAGACGACGAAATTATACAAATAATAGTAAATGTTCAATTTCTCAAGTATCTTGTAGATAGATAAACATTTATTTGTCAGCCTGCTGGTCTTAAAAAATTGAATTGCTTACACTTCCATTTTTACAGAATTTTCTTGCAACTAACCCTTTAAAAACTAATATCCCTCCACGCATTATCTCGAAGCCGAACTTGCCTTCCTCGCTTCTCATCGCCTCGCATGCATGACGCTTCGCCTCGCCTTGCCAGCCTCTGCCTCCGCAGCTAATCTCTAATCCTTATCTACTAATTGCAATATGTACATTTTTCTTAAATCTGCTTCCTATGCTATATACAATCTTTTCTTCTCTATTCCTCTCCCTCCTTCCTTCTCTATCTTACCCAAGACCCTCTTCACCCATGCCACTGCAACAATACCTCCATGCTCATCCCACTCCTTTCCACCTCTTCACACTTCTCCAACCAGTGTTCCACTTTTGCATCCCCCTTCCTGCACAATTCACACATTCTCTTCTCTCCAGAAAGCCAGAACCTATTATAACTTTCCATGGTATTTTACCTTTCCACCTCCATCCTCCCGCCCTTACGTCTGTTCTCCTTCTCCCACCAACATTCCCTAACCAGCTTACTTCCCCCTTCTTCTAAAAAATTCTCCTCATATATACACGCTCGTCTCCCCATTATAATCCCTAAACTCGTTCTTCCTGTCTCCCTCCTGACAATACAGTTCGACGTATTCCTTGCTAACCCCAGTGTCCACTTTACATACCTCTCCTGTAAAATAAGGCACTCATCACTAGCGAATCAAACCATTTCATTCTCCTTACAAAATCATCTGCAAACAACCTCTTTCCCAGCCCCCACACTTGCCTCATCACCACATTTTCTCTTCTCACTCTGTCTTTTATACGACCATCCACTCCCTAATTCCTCCGAAACAGGAAGCCCAGGTACACACACTCTTTCACCTCCTGCACCGCCTTTCCCTTCCACTTCCACCCCCTCCCTTATCTCTCCTCCCTCCTTTTATGAACACCATAACCTTCGACTTATCCGCATTAAGTCTAACCTATTTTTCTCCAACTATGTTCTCAATCTCAACCTTTTCATAATCTCCTTTAAAGCCTCTTCGCTCTTTGCTATCCTGACCATATCCTTACCCCTACCCCCTATCCATCCAGAAACCTTCAGAGATTCTCTTTTGTCCTCTCACCCTATCTTTCGTCTCCTCACATACCGCCCTCACCCTCTCGATCAGGCCTCTCTCCACTACCCTCTCTTCCATTGCCTCCCACAACCTCCCCCTATCCACCGAACGGAACGCGCCTTTTAGATCTACAAAAAAACGTGTACACTTTGGCACCCTTTGTGACTAGTTTTCTATCCACCACGTGCTGCAAAACGTAAATATTGTCAATAGTACTCCTTCCCTTCCTAAACCCCGGCTGCGTCTCCCGCAGTATGCCTTTCCCCTCAACATCGTTCCGCAGCCTACCTGCCAGCACCATCGCATATACTTTGTACGCCGTATTCATTAGCGTAATTCCTCTATAATTTTTCTGCCTTTCTCTATCCCCTTTTTTATACAGTGTTACGATCACCCCCTCCCTCCACCCTCTTGGGAATCCCTCCCCCGCCATTCTTTTCTTAATCACCCTCTTCAGCCATCCCTTACCTCTTGTGTGCCAAATAGCCATGCTTCGTTCTCTACCCCGTCCAGCCCTGCTGCCTCAGACCTTTTCATCTTCCTTATCTGCCTCTCTATCTCCTCGTCCTTTAGTTCCTCTCTACCTACTTCCCTTGTTCTTCTAATCCCCTCATCTCTCTTCTGTGTGTCTCATCCCTGAAATGAATCTTTAAAAAATTCCCTCCATTCGTCACTCCCTATCTTCTTACTTATCCCCACACTGCGTTTTCTAAACCTATTAATTATATTACACACGTCCCCTTCTGCCTTATCATTTCTCAAATCCTCTTCCAGCTCTTTTTCCTTTTCCTGCTCTTTCTTCTTACACATTATCCTAAACTCCTTTCTCATTTCTACGTACTCCTCCCTTTTCGAATTTCCTTTTAAAGTATCTTGTGTATTATATTTTAGTGGAGAAGTGAGAGAAAAAATATATTTCTTGTTAATTAATTCGTTAATTAATATAATAGTATTTTGTTATTGTTATACATTTAATATTTTTAAATATTGTGTTACAGTCGCAATATTAATTTTTTAAGCCTTCAATAAAAATGTTCTGCACTTGAGCTCTCAAATTCAATAACTTGCTCGACGCTCGAAAATGCTAAAATCGTTGGTCCTCGGGTCTTAAGAAACGGTAAGGTTTAAATTCAGAAAATTAATTGTTTTCAATATACACTTTTTTATAATAACAATGCAGATTCTCTTTAAAATTGTTATTTCCGAATGTCTACAAAATAATATAAAGTTGAAAATGATCTTTTCTTTAATATTATCCAATTGGAAATTAAAGCCGATCTGTTACCACATTTTTTCTACTTTCGTAGACAAAAAGTATACAGGCAACTTCAGATTTGAAACAACTTCCAACAAGAAAGTTGTTCTATATAGATCAAAGAAAATTTCTGGAATATTTTAGATAGATTCATTAAAAATTTTCTGAAATATGTACTTTGTAAAATAGTACGGGAGTTGGATGAGTTTATGATTCAAGAGCTCAACTGTATCTGCGCAATAATGATAAAATGTTTTTTATTTATAATCTGTTTTTAATTTGTACCTATATTATTCAGATTCTTTTCACGAGTGCTGAAAGATAAGTATGAGAGTGAAATACGTATCAGTACAAACGCAAATAATGGAAATAATGCCCATATGTTTTATTATAATTATAAGAAAATAATTGTTACTCAAAATGTCGTTGTTAAAAAAAATGATTTTGTTTTTAAATTTCAACTTTAAATATTAAAACACAAACTTTCCAATGAAGAACATATCGGAAGATATTTCCACTCCCGAAAATATTGGAAGAAAGTAAATAGCCAGAATAGAATTCGAAAAGAACTGTTAGGTATGAGGGTTCTAAATTTTTTCAGTTCGACTCATGTACACAGCACACTCTTTACCGATCCCACTTACACTCACTTACACTGTCAAGCTTACTTTCTTCTACCTGCGATAATTAATAAATTATTCTTTAAATTCGGACATTCATTTTTAATGAAATGCATATTCAGCAAATATTCCAATTTGCCGAGATTTAGAAGCAGTCCTCGGTTACGTTGAAAAACTGGCCTGTAACAGTTTCTTCTACTTTTCAGGCATATCCTCCCCTATCTTCAATTTACGTCCTCTCCTCTAAAACACATACACGAAACACATTCTTGGCCCATGCCACTCACACATGTTAATCATACTTTCTATCGGTGAGGCACTGTTTCCGTAGTAGAGGCGAAGAGGGTAAAGGAAATCTTCCCTCTGGTTCACGACACTACTAACGGCCTCGCATCGCTGGTTCCCAAACTAAGGCTTCCCTCTAATGACATCGGTTTTTATTTTGTTTTTTTACTCTAGGACATTAATCTGATTAATTCAAACTTCGATAACTGAGTTAAATTTATATTATGTTACGTAATTGTATATCATTATTGTTCTTCTTATTATCACTAATTGTAAAGATATAATTATTCAGGTTGTTAAAATGTTGAGTTAAAAATGGTTTTTGGCTTAATTTTATTTTAATTTATGTGGACCGTAAGACATAAGAAAAAATTTAGGATTCAACGTTCATAAATATCGTCGGTCGAAGAAAGGATTGATTTGGTTGCAAATCATTATACGATTGTAATCGGCTTCTAGAACTTCCTAAATGTTTCGATAAAAATTAAATACATTTCATACTTTCACTTGAGCACAAAAAAACTATATTATATTTATGTATTTATAACCACTTTATATGAAAAAAGGAAAATTTATAGTATATGCGTGTCACGAATATACTTTTGCTCCATAATACAACTGAATATTCGCCTTCAAGAATCGGAGTGAATATACATACGAGTTTTATGATTTGCAGGATTTTCAGTTCAGAACTTTTTTGAATTCCTACGGAATATTCATATAAATATATTATAACACAATGCTAAGTTTTCTAGTTTCTTCATTCTTCATATTTCTCCATTCTAAATCATTTTTAAATAACTTCCCAGTAAAACAAATATACTAATAAATTATCCTTTCATATACCCAGGAAAAAAGAATCCATTGAAAAGACGACTCTGTGAATTGCGTATCTGTCATTTGCAGATTCAGAAACTTAAAA
>JAAAKG020147424.1:0-10462 GCA_010014905.2 Druon quercuslanigerum
CCAAAGAAACTTAAAAGATATTATTTCAAAAAATTTCAGAAATGTAATTTATAAACAAATTCTTAAATACTTCATGCTTTTTATTTTAGAAAATTTAAATTTAAGGTGCGGAAAAGGATACATTTTTTATAACAAAAGAAAAAAGATAAATTTTAAAAAATTAAAATTTCAGGGTTTGGATCGTGCGACTGTTTTGAATAATGCGACTTTTTGGGACTTCGTGCAACTTTTAGCGACTTTGTGCAACATTTGCGACTTTGTGCAACCTTTGTGACTTTGTGCAACCTTTTGCGACTTTATGCAAGATTTTGAAGAAAAATGAGCTTCATCGTCTTTTAAACGTTTTCCTCATGAGTTCGCTATATCGAGAATCAACTTTAATGACCATGAAAATTTTTTAATTGACATTAAAGAATAGGAAAAATTGTACCAATTTCATTGAGTACATTGAAAATGCAATAATTTCTTATTAAAGCTTTATACTTAGAAATTTTTTAACTAAGAGCCTTGAAAATTAATTAATAAAATTATTATTATTAAATTTTTTTATTATTAAAATTATTAAAATTAATAATTTTAGGTTTTAATTTGTTCGAATCTTCCCTTGTGGAAAATTTTTCCCTCTATTTTGAAGAAACTCCGGTTTCTCGTTTTTTGCTTAAATTCAAACTGAATTATTGAAACCAAAATAAGAAAATCCGCCTATTTTTGGTTTCAAAGTTTTTAATTATTATATTATATATTTTATTATTATATTATACATTTTGTTCATAAATCAACTATTTTGTTAAAAAGTTATCATTTTTAGACTAAAATTCAACTGTTTGTTAAAAATTCTCGTTGTTGGATAAAAAATTTGAAACTTGTGAATTGAAAATTCCCAGTTTATTATAAAAAAGCCATACTTTTTGGTTGAAAATTCGTCTCTAAAGGCTGATAATGAATTTTTGGTTCAAAATTTAACTGCCTTTTAAATTACTCATCTTTCTGAAATTAAAACTTAATTATTTGGTTCAAAATTTACCTGCTTTGTTGCAAATTTTTCTCCTTGCATTAAAATTCCGACTGTTTGGATGTATATGCAAATGTTTGTTCAAAAATTAATTTGTTTTATTTTGGAACATTTAACTGTATCGTTAAATAATCATTCTGGTTAATTGAAAATGATGGAATTGTTAAAATTTCAAGTTTTCAGAATTTATTTTTTTTTAATAAAAATTTCATTATGCAGTTGATTCTTCTTTTTGCAAATTTAAATTTTTATTGTAAAATCACATTTTGGGGTTTACAATTTATTCTTCTGTAAAAAAAGTCTTTTTTATTTACAAACTAAAAAAATTTCCTTAAAAATAAACTTTTTTGGTAAAAATTCATATTTTCAGGGCAAATTTCATGCATTTTTTTAGGAAACTTGTCTTTTTGGCTTAAAATTTAAAAAGTTTTGCAGAAAATTTAACTAGATGGTAAAAAATAAATATTTTATTAAACAATAATTTTTTTATTAAACTATTAATGATGTTTTTTTGAAATTCATCTGTTTCCCTCGAGGATTCAAGTCTACTAGTAGAAAATTCACATATTTGGTTTAAATTTTAAACTTTCGGTAGATAATTCAACTTTTTTTTTACTTTTATGGTTGAAAATAAACTTTTTTTAGTGAAAGTTAATTTTCTTCAAAAATTCTGGTTTGATTCGGGTTTAACTGTATTGTCGAAGATTTAACTATTTGCTTAAAAATTACTGTTTAGTTAAAAATGCGTATTTTCGGCTAAAAATTCAACTGCTTTTATAGAAAATTTATATTTTGTCTTGAAATTTAAACAGATTTGTTGAAAACTTAACTTTATGCTTGAAAAGTTACTTTTTTGTTGAAAATTAATTTTTTCATTTTTTTAAAATAATCTGGAATGTAGAAGATTCAACCAATTTTTTGAAAATTCTACTATTTGTTTGAAAATTGCTTTTTTGTTAGAAATTCAAATTTTGTAGTTAAAAGTTCTACATCTTTTTATAAAATTTGTCTTCTTTTAAAAAAAAAAATAAAAACAGTTCGTAGAAAATTCAACTATATGTTTAAAAATTAATTTTATTGGTGAAATTTCATTTTTTCGTTTTTTGAAAACTAAATTGTTTTGGACGATTACTTGACTATATTTTTGAAATTCTTGTTTGAAAACTCAACTTTATGCTTGAAAAGTAACTTTTTTGTTAAAAATTAATTTTTTTTAAATAATTTGGTATGGTAGAAGATGATTTAGCTCATTTTTTGAAAATTCTACTATTTGCTTAAAAATTGCTTTTTTGTTAAAAATTCCCATTTTATGATTAAAAATTCAACAGCTTTTTATAAAATTTGTCTACTTTTAAAAAAAAAATAAACCAGTTCGTAGAAAATTCAACTATATATTTAAAAATTAATTTTATTGGTAAAATTTCATTTGTTCGTTTATTTTAAAACTAAATTGCTTTGGTCGATTATTTTACTATATTATTGAAATTATTGGTTGAAAATTCAACATTAGGCTGGAAAAGTAACTTTTTTGTTGAAAATTAATTTTTTCATTTTTTTAAAATAATCTGGTATGGTAAAAGATTTAGCTCATTTGTTGAAAATTCGACTATTTGCTTGAAAATTGATTTTTTGTTAAAAATTTAAATTTTCTGGTTACAAATTAAATTACTTTTTATAAAAGTTGTCTTTTTGTTTAAAAAATAAACCAGTTCGCAGAAAATTCAACAATATATTTGAAAATTAATTTTATTGGTGAAATTTCATTTTTTCGTTTTTAAAAAAAATTGTTTTGGACAATTATTCGACTATATTTTTTAAATGATTGGTTGAAAATTGAACATTATGATTGAAAAGTAACTTTTTTATTGAAAATTAATTTTTTCATTTTTTTAAAAATAATCTGGAATGTAGAAGATTTAGCTCATTTTTTGAAAATTCGACTAGTTGCTTGAAAATTGATTTTTTGTTAAAAATTTAAATTTTCTTGTTACAAATTAAATTCCTTTTTATAAAAGTTGTCTTTTTGTTTAAAAAATAAACCAGTTCGTAGAAAATTCAACTATATATTTGAAAATTAATTTTATTGGTGAAATTTAATTTTTTTGTTTTTTGAAAAGTAAATTTTTTTGGACCATTATTTGACTACATTTTTGAAATTATTGGTTGAAAATTCAACATTATGGTTGAAAAGTAACTTTTTTGTTGAAAATTAATTTTTTCATTTTTTTTAAATAATCTGGAATGTAGAAGATTCAACTCATTTGTTGAAAATTCTACTAATTGCTTGAAAATTGATTTTTTGTTAAAAATTCAAATTTTCTGATTAAAAATTCAACTGCTTCTTATAAAATTTGTCTTCTTATTAAAAAAATAAATTAGTTCGTAGAAAATTCAACTATATATTTAAAAAATTGATTTTATTGGTGAAATTTCATTTTTTCGTTTTTTGAAAACTAAACTGTTTTGGACGATTATTCGACTATATTTTTTAAATTATTTTTTTTAATTTGCCTTTTTTTGTGTAAAATCAATATCTTTTTTGATAAAAATTCATCCTATTTGTTTGAAAATGTACGTATTTGGTTGAAAATTGAAGCAGCATAATAAAATTAATTTAACGATTTTTTAGAAAAAAAGGAATATTTTAGTTGTACTGTTATAAATTTAAAGAGTTTAAGAACTGATTTTGTAAATAAATAAATATAAAAATTAATTAATCCTTTCAATTTCGATTCGTCTCAACTCTCATATAGAGTCTCGTCTTGAATCCCATGTTAAGTCTCGTTTCCAATCTCGAGTTTATCTCGAATCTCGAGCCTTATCTCGAATCTCGAGTCTTATCTCGAATCTAGTATCGAGGATCATCTCGAGTCTAGTCCCGCTTATCATTTAGAAACTCGTCTCAAATTTGGTCTCGATTCTTGCCTTAAATCTTTTCCCGATTTCTGTTACAAAGTTTGTCTTGATTCTCGCCTCAATTCTCGTATCGAATTTTGGCTTGAAAATTGTCTCGAATCTTGTCTCAAATCTTCTCTATTTCCGTTGCAAATCTTTTCTTGATTCTCGTCTTGAATTTTGTCTCGAGTCTCCTCTCGAGTCTCGTCTCGAATCTTGTCGTGATTCTTGTGCCGATTCTAGTCTCGGTTCTTAATTTGAATTTGGATTTGATTCTCGCCTAGAATCTCGCTTTTAACCTCGTCTCGAATTTCGTCTCGAATCTCGCTTTTAACCTCGTCTCGAATCTCGTCTCGAATCTCGCCTCGAATCTCGAGTATCATCTAAAAAACTAGGTTGCAAAATCAATTTTACAAAATTTTAGCATAAAATTTTCGATTTCTTTTCATAAATGATAAACTGACAAACACAAAAAAGAATGATGTAAAATGATAAGTTTTAAAATACAGATAATCCAGTTTCCCTCTCACGTTTCTGAGGATTTTGCCCGAGGCTATTACTTTACATTTCCACGAGAGCTTTATGTTCGTTTCGTATCATTAGTTTCTGAGTAGTCTGCACCTGTCCATTAACTCTGGCTTATTCAAAGGAGTTTTTCTCGAACCGCAGAATGAACTTTACATCTTTCACACGTATCTTCGCATTTAGAAATCGATTAGCTCGAGCTGAAGAGTAAAGTTCAATAATGTATATAGAGAAGAATTATCTGATAAAGTAGATATATTAAAAGTACTGAGAACATTTTATAAAATGGATTTATTAAAAATTATCATTGATCAGGGAAAACCTGACTGTCAGGGAAAATTCAGGGGAATTAGGTTGGTCAGATAATAAATTAAGTTTTTTTTATTTCGTGTGTATAAAAATCTATGTGAAAAATGTTACGAATTTAAGATACTGATTTTTGTATTTTTAATGATGAAGGAAAATGAAAAATTTTTCTAGGAAAAATTAATATTTTTTGTGAATAAAGTTTTGCGGCTATTCTAATTCTTGTCAGCCATTACCTTGTATTTATATTTTTATTTTATTTTTGCGGTTTCTTCCTTCTTATGATTTTATTGGATGTTGAAAACTTTTTTATTTAGCTAAAAATGCAATAATTTTGTGAAAATTATCATTCTTGGTTAGAAATTTGACTGATTTGTTGATAAATCGTCTTTTTGTATTAAAAATTAAACTTTTTTGGTAGAAAATTAAAGTTTTTTTTAATTTATATTTTTGTGTTAAAATTTCATATTTTATTGCTCAAATTCATATTTGGGTCTTGAAAATTCAATTGAAATGTTTTTTCGTTGAAAATTCGTCTTTCTGGTTTCCACATGTATCTTTCTTAGTAGAAATTTCATCTTTTGGGGGTAAAAATACACACTTTTTTTAGAAGTTTAAATATTTCATTGCAAATTAAATCTTTTGTATTGAAAATTCAACTACTTTTGTAAAAATAAATCTACTTTGTTAAAAATGTATATTTTTTTGTTCACAGTTCATTTTTTTAATTTAGAATTGAACTAGTGCGCTGAAAATTTTTTTTTTATTTGAAATTTGTTGTAGTGAAATTTGATTTTCCTTCGAATATTATTCTTTCTAAATTTTTTTGGTCTTAAAATTCATCTCTTCAAGTAGAAATTTCATTTTTTTGGGCTAAAAATGAAATTATTACATTTTTTGTTAAAAATTCATATTTATGTATTGGAAATTCAAATATTTTGTTGGAAATTAAACTATTTTTGATGATTTTTTTTGTGAAATTCCAACTTTTTCGTTTTTAGTCAAAAGTTAAACTTTTTCGGTAGAAAAATCAACTGTCTTTTAAAAAATTCGTTTTTTTAGGGGGTTCAGAATTTAACAATTTGGTTAAAGAGGCAACTGTTTTTAATGAAAGTTTAATTTTTGTATATAAAAAGATTCAACCATTTTGTCTTTGTGAATTGAAAATTCAACTATTTTGTTGAAAATTTGTATTTTTTATTTAACCTTGAAGTATTTCATTAAATATTGATCGACTTCGTTAAAAAATGTTTTGTTGTTGAAGATTCATAATTTTATTTAAAAATTAATTTCTTTTGTTGAAATATGAACTATTTAGCTAATAATTAATTTTTTAATTGAATTCTTTTTTAATTCGTGTATATAAAAGCCTGTATTGAAAATGTTACCAATTTAAGATACTGATTTTTGATTTTTAATGTTGAAGGAAAATGAAAAATTAGTAGTTTTTGAGAATAAAGTTTTGCGGCCGTTCTAATTCTTGTTCTAATTTTTGCAGTTTCTTCCTAGTAACTATTTTATTCTCTGTTGAAAATTTTTTTATTTAGTTAAAAATTCAATCATTTTGTGAAAAGTATGAGTTGAAAATTAAATTATTTGGATAAAAATTCTTATTTTTTGTGAAATTCTAAATTTTTCATTTTAAGTCGTTAGTTAAACTTTTCCGCCGGGAGAACAATAAACTGTATTGTAAAAAAAAATTTTGTTTGGGGTTCAGAATTGAACAACTTGGTTGAAAAGTTAACTGTTTTTAATCGAAGTTTAATTTTTGTGCATAAAAAAATTCGACCATTTTATCTTTGTAGATTGAGAATTCAAATATTTTGTTGAAAATTTGTCTTTTTTATTTAACCTTGAAGTATTTCGTTAAATATTGATCGACTTTGTTAAAAAAAAGTTTTGTTGTTGAAGATTCATAATTTTAATTAAAATCTCTTCAAATAGAAATTTCTTTTTTTTTGAGTTCAAAATGAAATTATTACATTTTTTGTTGAAAGATCATATTTATGTGTTGAAAATTCAAATATATTGTTGAAAATTAAATTATTTTGATAAAAATTCTTTTTTTTTGTGAAATTCCAAATTTTTCATTTTTAGTCGAAAGTTAAACTTTTCCGGGAGAGAAATCAACTGTATTGTAAAAAAAATTTTGTTTGTGGTTCAGAATTCAACAATTAGGTTAAAAAGGCAACTGTTTTTAATAAAAGTTTAATTTTTGTATATAAAAATGTTCAACCATTTTTCTTTGTAAATTGAAAATTTAAGTATTTTGTTAAAAATTCGTATTTTTATTTAACCTTCAAGTATTTGTTTGAATATTCATCGACATCGTTGAAACATGTTTTGTTGTTGAAGATTCATAATTTTAAATAAAAATTAATTTCTTTTGTTGAAATATGAACTATTTAGCTAATAATTAATTTTTTAATTTAATTAATTTTTTTTCGTGTATATAAGAGCGTGTATTAAAAATGTTACGATTTTAAGATACTGATTTTTTATTTTAATTATTGAAAGAAGATGAAAATTTTTTCTAGCAAAAATTATTATTTTTTGAGAATAAAGTTTTGCGGCCATTCTTATTCTTGTCCAGAAATTACCTTGTATTTATATTTTTGTTTTATTTTTTCAGTTTCTTCCTGCTAACGATTTTATTTTCTGTTGAAAATTTTTTTATTTAGTTAAAAATTCAATAATTTCGTAAAAATTATCATTGTTGGTTCGAAATTTAACTGTTTTGTTAATAAATTGCCCTTTTGTATTAAAAATTAAACTTTTTTTATAGAAAATTAACTTTTTTTAAAATTATTTTTCTGTGTTCAAATTTCATATTTTTTTGCTTTTATTCATATTTGGGTCTTGAAAATTCAATTGAAATATTTTTTCGTTCAAAATTCGTCTTTCTGGTTTCAACATGTATCTCTTTTAGTAGGAATTTCATCTTTTGGGGATAAAAATAGACCCTTTTTTTAAAAGTTTAAATATTTTGTTGACAATTAATTTTTTGGTATTAAAAATTCAAATACTTTGGTAAAAGTAAATCTTCTTTGTTAAACATTTATTTTTTATTTACAGTTAATTTCTTTACTTTATAATTAAAATATTGTGCTTAAAATTAGTTTTTTTTTATTTGAAATTTTTTTGCAGTAAAATTATATTTTTCTTTGAAAATTAATCTTTCTAAATTTTTTTGGTCTTAAAATTCATCTCTTCAAATATAAATTTCATTTTTTTGGGTTGAAAATGAAATTATTACATTTTTTGTTAAAAATTCATATTTATGTATTGAAAATTCAAATATTTTGTTGAAAATTAAACTATTTTGGATCAAATTTTTTTTTGTGAAATTCCAACTTTTTCGTTTTTAGTCGAAAGTTAAACTTTTCCGGGAGAAAAATCAACTGTATTGTAAAAAAAAATTTTGTTTGTGGTTCAGAATTTAACAATTTGGTTAAAAAGGCAACAGTTTTTAATGAAAGTTTAATTTTTGTATATACAAAATTTCGACCATTTTGTCTTTGGAGAATGAGAATTCAACTATTTTGTTGAAAATTCGTCTTTTTCATTTCACCTTGAAGTATTTGGTTGAATATTGATCGACTTCGTTAAAGAATGTTTTGTTGTTGAAGATTCATAATTTATTTAAAAATTAATTTTTTTGTTGAAATATGAACTATTTAGATAATAATTAATTTTTTAATTGAATTTTTTTTATTTCGTGTATATAAGAGCCTGTATTGAAAATCTTATGATTTTAAGATACTGATTTTCTATTTTTAATACTTGAGAATAAATTTTTGTGGCCATTCTCATTCTTGTCCAGAAATTACCTTGCATTTATATTTTTATTTTATTTTTGCAGTTTCTTCCTCCTAAAGATTTTATTCTCTGTTGAAAAATTTTTTATTTAGTTAAAAATTGAATAACTTTGTAAAATTTATCATTCTTGGTTGGAAATTCAACTATTTTGTTGATAAATCGTCTTTTTGCTAGAAAATTAACTTTTTCCTAATTCATATTTTTGTGTGTAAATTTCATATTTTGTTGCTCAAATTCATATTTGGATGTTGAAAATTCAATTAAATTTTTCTTCGTTGAAAATTCGTCTTTCTGGTTTTTTTCATTTTTTTGGGATAAAAATGCACGCTATCTTTAAAAGTTCAAATATTTCGTTGCAAATTAACTTTTTGTATTGAAAATTTATATACTTTCTTAAAATTAAAATCTTATTTGTTAAACATTTATATTTTTTGTTCACAGTTCATTTTTTTAATTCAGAATTGAACTAGCGTGCTGAAAAATATTTCTTTTTTATTTGAAATTTTTTTGTAGTAAAGATCAATTTACCTTTGAAAATTATTCTTTCTATATTTTTTGGTCTTAAAATTTATCTTTTAAAGTAGAAATTTCGTTTTATTTGAATAAAAATGAAATTTACATTTTTTGTTTAAACTCATATTTATGTGTTAAAAATTCAAATATTTTGTTGAAAATTTTATTATTTTTTTAAAAATTAAACTATTTTGATAAACATTCTTTTCTTTTTTGAGAAATTCAAACTTTTTCATTTTTAGTCAAAAGTTAAACTTTTTCGGTAGAAGAATCTACTTTCTTGTAAAAAATTCGTTTTTTGGGGGGAGGGGGGTTTAGAATTAACCAATTTGGTTGAAAAGTCAACTGCTTTTAATAGAAGTTTAATTTTTGCACATAAAAAATTTCGAAAATTTTGTCTTTGTAGACAGAGATTTTTTTTATTTAACCTTATTTTTATTTAAGCTTTCGTTAAAAAATGCCCTGTTTTTAAAGATTCATAATTTAAATTGAAAATTCATTTTTTTGTTAAAAGATAAACTACTTACCTAATAATTAATTTTTTAATTGAATGTTCCACTATTTCAGTAAAAGTATTATAACTTGGTTGAATATTTACTTTTTGTTTGAAGGTTCATCTCTTTGAATAAAAAATTCGTTTTTTAAATCAATTTTTCAAACTAAAAATATAATTTTTATATTTCTGTTAAAACTTGATTATTTTTAGTTCCAGATATGTCTCTTTCAATTGAAAACTTCATAATTTATTTGAAAATTCATCTTTCTTCTTTGAAAACTACCTATTTCTTGAAAATTCAAACTGACAGACTTTATTTTTTTGGTTAAACAGCCAGGATAAAAATTCAGGTGTTCTGTAAATAATGAATATTTTTTATTTGAATATTCAACAGTTTTGTTTTTGAAAAATCCTTTTTTATTGAAAATTAAACGTTTTCTTTAAAATTTAACTTTTTCAGTATACAATTTAACTGTTCAGTTGAAAATGAACTTATTCGTTAAAAATTGAAGTTTACTGCAAAAAATTAGTCTTTTTAGGTTGAAAAATCAACAATTTGGTCTAATTTTTATTCTTTCTTGAAAATTCAACTTTTTTTTTAATTACCTTTTTTGTTATAAATGATATTTTTTGTTAAAGCCTCATAGTCCGAGGTAAAATTTTAACAGTTTTGTAGAAAATTCTTCTTTTTGGCTTGGATTTCCAAAGTTTGGTAAAAACTTCAAATTTTTGGTTGAAAACTAATTTTATTGTTAAAATTTTTTATTTTTCCCATCTTTAGAAAAATTGATCTGGTTTGATTCTTCTTTATTCATAATATGTCCCCTAAGGGTTTACATGACTTCCATTCCATACCACTTACATAATAAACAGAAAGAAAATTTCTACCTTAATAT
>JAAAKG020147425.1:0-10461 GCA_010014905.2 Druon quercuslanigerum
ACATGACCTTTCTGGCATAAACCCACTTTGGACTTCCCAAATCTTTTCTTCTGTTATTTTCATTACCTTACGAATAAATATCTTTGAGTATATTTTACTTATGGTACTTAATAAGCTAATCCCTCTGTAATTATTGCAGTCGCTTTTGTCTCCCTTTCTTTTGCATATTGGCGCGATAATCGCTTTCTTCCAATCACCTGGGACTTCTCCTACTACGATGCATAGATTTATTAGTACGCACAGTCTATGTGGTATGTACTCGCCACCGTTTTTCAAGTTCTTGATTATATCCCTAACCTCAGTCACCTAAAATGGTCTCTGAAAGCGTCACTAACCCCGTCTTCCTCATATTGCATTTCCCCTTTGCCTTTTCTCACGTTGACAAATTCTGCACTTTTAATTTCCTTCATTGCTTTATAAAGTAGTTTCTTGCATCCTCTAAAGTCGTTTTGTATTTTCTTCTCTTCTTCTGCTATAATTTGATCTTTGCTTTCTCTAATTAGTCGCTTGAGTATCCTCTTTTTGAGTCTGTAATCAGCTATTCGTCTATTTATTTCCTCATCGCTAAGACCTGTCCTGTTCAACGTTCTTCCGTACGCTACTTTCTTTGCTTTTTGGGCAGCCGCTATTTGATCATTTCACCATGCATCACCAGATTTTCTTCCTACAACCGCGTTACCACACACTTCTTTTGCACATCTAACAATGATATCCCGGAACATATTCCATACGCTTTCTATATCTTTATTCCGTATAAGCGCTTCCCAAGCTTCCTTACCTATGCTTTCTATTATCTTATTTTGGAAATCTATTCGCTCATCCGGTTTCTGTAGGTTCTCAATTTTGATTCGCGTTTGTTTTGCTTTCTGGGTTCTCCGTTTTCTCCATCCCCGACCTAAGTTAATTTTGGAGATCAGAAGGTAATGAACGGTATTGAATTCAGAACCCCTCATGACCCTTGTATCTTTGACTAGTTCTCTTATTCTTTTATCCGCAACAACAAAGTCAATTATACTGTAGCCGGCTTTCAACGATCCGTTTTCTATGTCCCTACTTTCGCATCCCTTTTTCCTTGTTTCAGGTAAACATAGAATGTCTAGTTTCCTTATGTGCATAGTTTCTCGTATTTCTTTTAACTTGAGGTAATTCGCTCTCCTAACATTCCATACACCCAGTCTCCATTCGTCGCCTGAAACTTGACCTTTACGTTTTCCGTGTGCATGCCGTTTGTCAATTAAAGTTTCAGTCCTTTCCGAGGCTATTTTATTGTTTGTATTATTCATGGTTTAGATTATACGCCCAACTACCATCTTTATACAATAAGTTTATTTTGCGAGTCGAAATCATATTCAAGTTAATAAGCAACGAGTGGGAAGGGGGAGGGGGGTTGGAACCGAGAGAGTCGTCTTGGGTTGATGTTTTTATACGTGCCCTGTCAATTTCTAGTGAAAAATTTCGTGCTTCGTATAAGTATGTTAATCTATCTGTATCCTGTTTTTTTAAAGATTTTATTGATATTTTATTGATATTCCTGTTGAGAGTTTGTATATTTTACATTTACATAACGTCCTATAATATTAAATATTTAATTAGAAAGAGTCCTCGATACTCCTTAGCGTTAGAAATTTTATTGGTGATCTAATGTTTAAAAATGTTCACTGTAAATAGGACCATTAATATTCAAAGACAAAATACTCGCACACAAATAATATTTATTTTTTAAATACCTTTTTTGTCATATCAATGTTAGTTAGTCTAGTGCGATTCTGACTATTACTCTAATTGAAATGGGGACAAATGGGGTGATTTCTACATGGGACGTGCGCATTCTACCTAAAAACAAAAAATATATTTTTCAGAACTCCACGCGGACTGAAAATACAAATATGTTAATTTGGTGCTTAGAGCATTGGCCAACCAGCCCCGCCCATGTTTTAGAAAATCAGATCGATTTGTAGGTGAAGGAATGTAAACAATTGATTCGCGCGATACCCCATTTCCAAGTTCATGGCATGCATAATTGGGAACCATAATCAGTTACTTTGAAAAAGTTGTTTATTGATAAAAAAAAATATGACGAAATGAAAATTTTACTCACCTGAGTTGAAAACAATTTTTTGGTTTTAATTTTGCTGTCTTTATGCAGCGTAGTACACTACTATTCGTCGCGGAGGCGCTACAAACATTTCCATTATTTAAAAATAAAGCATTGGTCAACCATCCGCATTGGCCAACCAGCCCCGATCTCCCCTAAACCTAAAAAGAATAAATGATACGAAAAGAAAATTTGAATGTTACTATTACCGGAATACAACTGATAGATTAATTTATTACCGTGTTTAACTACTTTTACATCCAGGACTTTTCGAAATTCATTTTTTTTTAATAAACAAAATATGCACGAGGTTGTCCCGGTATATATCATCAGTAACGGACGCATTTTTAATCAAGTGATCTGATAAAGAGCAGTGTGCCTAATTTAACATATTGGGTAAAGCCTGCGTGTTTTTTACCTCATCATACACGGACTGGATTGCAGTCAAGTGTACGATGGGGGGGGGGGGGGGGGGCTCACAGCTTAATGTGGTATCCGAGCCAGCAGAACCTCGTTAAAGGTATCTACATAATAAAATTTTCAGAGGTGCCGGGTTCAGGGATCGAACGCCGGACCTCTAAAGTGAAGTCCGAGCACTTAAACAACTAAGCCACCGAGGCTCTGTACATTATTATTGCACGTCCCTTTTTTAAAGGGAATTATTTTGGTATCTTTTAGTAAATTTTAATATTGATTAAAAAATTAATAATATGCTTTTACTACTTTAATCAGTGTCTAAGAATGATGAATCCTTTAAACACAATGCAAATTTTGTGTAGAGTTGTAGCGCGTGAAGAGCTGACCCAAATTATTTTTTGATGACACAGCGGTGCCAGATATTGTTCGCCATGAAAATTATGCATGATGATACGAGCATGGGAGCTTGAAACGATGGAATCTGGTCATCGAGTGGCTTGTGTAATCAGGAAGGTAATTCAAATGGGTATGCATTATACACTATAGACTGTGCAATATATAGTGTACAATGTACAGGGTTGTAACGTTCACTGCACAAACACTCACGTGAGATGCTCTACTGGTTATTCGACGATATTTAACGAAGCCTCGTCCATCCTTTGAAACGACGTGCAGGCTCTTCGAAATCAGATGCACTGTAGGCTTGTCGAGAGAACGTGAGTGACGATGTAAATAATAGTTGCCAAAGATCTGGTAGAGAACGTAATGCGGCACTTGCTTCGATATGGGTCTAGGATCCACGTATGTACACAGAGAGAGTTCTGTGGTAGACGATAGATACCCGGAAGCGAGTGAGGACCTCAAAAGGGATTTGAACTGGAATTCGAGAACACATACGCCATCCGTTCTATCCTATACACACTTCCTTGTATTTTATTTACAACGCAACGGAGCGCGATTTAACGCGTACTTTGACAAGCGAAACTCCTGAGGGTACTTTAGTTACTAGGGAAACTATCTACGATGGGGATATATTTATATGGAGTACAGTCAGTGATAATGATTACACAGCAAATACCGATCTAAGTAGTAAGTACATCGTCGCCTTGCGCAATTTTCCCAAAAGAGTGTACGTTGGTTATCTACAGAATTGCATAACGTCTCTGGAAATAGCGAAAGTTCTTTGAATTTAGGTTGTTTGAAAAAAAGTAGGGAAAAGTGGGAAACCCACGTGCAGTTGGTAAATTGAATGAGGTAAGGTAGTATTGCTAGTGAAATGTAATTTCGCCAGTGATGCTACCTTATCTCTTATGAATGTGAATTTATACCCAGAGACATTCGGAAAAGTCTTTTCAAAAGTCAGAATAAATATATTTTTAGGAAAAAGGAAACAGATAAGATACCGATTTCTGGTATATGTGGACACATTTTTTTCATTATCTACTTTAGTATTAATAATTTTTTTAAACAGAACTTTTAAAATTTTTTTGCGTAAATAGCAGGATTTATTCTATAAGCGGAGAAAGTTCCAAAAATCTCACCCCATAATATCGAGTCAAGACTTCGTATATTTTCCACATACTCCTATACAAAATTACTAAGGGATTCTCACAATAGGCCAGGAGACCCGATTTTGTGGCCGAAAGACCCAATTTCATACTTTAAGAATTATTTAAAAAATGGTGTCATTATAATCAGTGATAACTAAGGTATCTGCTTCGTAAATTGTTTGTTATTTAATGATTTCCTGCTCCATTGACAGGTACATTCCCTGTATTTTTTTCAATCGTTCATGTGTTTTTCGTTCGAATGCTTCATATATTTATAGTTGTAGATCCGTTATTTTTTTTAGATGGTTGATTTTTATTACTTATCCTCAGACATTAGGATGTAGAAAAAATCTCAATGAAATTCAAAAAATTAAGTAAGAGTTAAAAGTTACTAATGTTGTACTAATGCTCGTCCACCGTCATCCGCCAAGTTTTAATAAATTGTAGATGTCGGTGTGTTTCTTTTGATATTTAATACATTTATTTAATAATTTCATTAATTTAATCATTTTTAATTATTATATAACATAATAATAAATCAAAAATTTATTAATATACAATAAATTCAATAAATTTCGTTAAAAATCGCGAGTAGGTCCGAGTGCCAAAAACAGACTGTGGGATGGATCTGGTACTTGCTGTTTAAAAATGTCTACAGGCTTCAATTATTAACGGCTTCAGAATTTTGTTCGAAGCCAATTACATGATTTCCGTTTGAGTTTAAAAATATATAGAATTTTACTTTATACACAATTAATAAAATTGTAAACAAATTTTTAACCTATAGGGCCCATATACAGACCACTGTACATAATAAAGAAGTTAATATTGGCATGAGAGCATTTTATTAAAAGATGATTACTTATAGATGCGAATCAGATTTGTCAATGACCATTAAGTTCTGCGGAAAAAACTACATAGTTAATACATTGGATAGTTTTTGTGTCTATCCAATTTGTTTTATAGTATAAATAAACAATAAGACTTTTTAATGATAAAACCAAATGATGGAATAGTCTTATTTGCAACCATTTAATTGCATAATATGATACACTCTTCAGCATCTTTGTTTTATAATACATAACAAATGGATTGCGGAAAAATGGCCTGATACATGGAATTTATGTATGTAGTTTTTTTCTGCAGATTTGAATAGCATAATCAATTTTACTGTAATTTACAAACTCAAACACATCATTCTAACCATTTTTGTTTAAAAATTGAAAAAAAATATTCTTTTTTGTACCATTCAAGCCATTTTGTTTTCTGAAATTTCAATTTCAGATTTGAAACAAGTGTCATCAAAAAGCCCTAGACACCACGTTTAAAACAGAGCCATTTGTTTTGAAACCCTTGTCCGTCATATAGAATCTGCCGTTTTGTTTCATGAAATTTTGATTTTCAATTCGGAATCAGCGACCTATAAAACAATATATATATATATATATAGGTCTAATTAGTATTAATTTTTGTATGCGTAAATGACTTTCCCAAAATTTTGTCACGTTTTTCTTCGGGAGGGTGGCACAATTTATTTTAAAAAGGACGAGATGAAGAGAAAAAAATTGTATATCTCAAGAAAAACATTCTTTTGAGGACTCAATTCTTTCGTATACTTTACGGATGTTTAGAAAAAATTATTTTCAGAATTTTTGTTTTTTAGGACCTTCCGTAACGTAGATTTGACAGCTTGGTTACTTGGTAACTGTTTAAAGGGGGGGGGGGGGGTAGAAAATGGGTCAGATGGGGTCAAAATAATATCAATGCAATATAACTAAATAAACATAAGTGAATTTCTTTAGAGCTTATGTGTTGATCTTTTTCAACATTATCCAAATTAACATCAAATATACATATTTTTAAATATATTCTAATGAGTCATTGCGATTCTATAGAAAATAATATTTAAAATGAGCCTAAGAATATTGAAAGATGTTTATTAATTCAGACATCATTTAAAATTTAAGAAATATTAAGACCATGGCTACGGGTAATGAATAGCCAGATTTTTTCAGTATACGCGTAGACCCTTCCAAATATTAATGTTAGCACTATTTTCAAAGAGAACTTAAAAGAAGCTAAAATGCATCCAGGTTCATGTAACGTTTACTAGGGTTTGAGGAAGCGTATAAATGCAGTCAGCTAAATGTAAAGGAAAATAACAGTGTCCAGAACTTCTTAATCCAGGAAAACGAAGTTTCACATACTAAACGTCGGTTATGTATTTGTTAAAAAGATATACATTTTTTTGAAAACCTTAACAAATATATAATATTAAATTATTAAGTAGTCAAAAATAAGGTTTAAATGGAGAAAAGTTTCTCGTTCTAATAAAAATTTGTTTTCCGAGGCTCGAGATCTTACTAGATTCCTTTCCTTCACCTTTCCTTTGGCGAGACTTTCACCTTTTCTGTGAATGTTTTATGCGAAATTTTCGTCACTGATCCTATCACAAATACCTAAAATAGTTCACTTACTTTCCTGACTGATTAACAGCTTCTCACTTCTCACTGTACAATGAAATTAAGCGATTAAGCTCGAAATTCAATGCCAGCAACACGCATGTCCAACCTATGTTTGCCAGAGCCTCTCCCAATGATCGATTACTCTCAAGGAAAGCCATAATGGAATAATAAATAATGAATGTGTCTCAGGTAACCCCGGGGTCGAATGTCGTATCAAAAGTGGCTCTAACCTCGAAAAGCAACGACTACGATTAGAAGGCAGTGTTTCTTATTTAGTTAAAACCAACCTAACGGTGTAAGCTCCACCCTTTTTAATCCTTTAAACAAACTTACATAATCTCTTCGTGCCATTCACACAGACTATCGCAAACGTCCATGAACGCACGTGCCTGAATAGTGAATACTCGAATCCAACGAGCGTGGGTTTAAATATTCACGGTTTAATCTAAACTTTCATCTTATCGGAGAAATCCAGGGGAGAGGATTGGCTGTCGCACCAGGCAAGCGGGTTTCCTGTAAATTCCAGCTTTAAAGGCTTTCTCACACCGAAGGCGCGAACGACTTTTCGAATTGGCCCCAGGCACTTTAGGTTGGGTTCCTCCTGAGAAGCGTGGGAAATGCATTTCGCTTCAAACAACTTTTCGCCAGGGCTGTACCGCGATACAACCAATCACCAAACTGCATTCCTTCCTTTCGATTTATCCACGTTGATTGGGTCAGGATGTTTCTCTTGCAATTCCTGGAAGTTTTCTTCGATCAGAGGGATGATGACAGTTGCAACCAAACCGTGGGGATAAGGGAGACGAAATTGTTCGGATCTTTCAATTGGGATTGATTTACAGAAACTAAATAATTCCAAAAATGAAGAAAATTCACGAATGTGGTATCATCTATAATGTTTCATTCATAATTTGATTTTGAAGTAAAACGCCCAGTCTTCGTCAGCTTAAATTATCGATCTGAAAATAAGATAATGTTCGAAAATCTTATCTGACAAAACGAAGGAGCAGATTTAGACCAAACTTGAGCCATGTAACGAAACAAAATTTCGTCCGAGCAAAACTGCAACATACGGATTCTCCGAGAAAAACCGGAACAAACGAGTGCATGGCTGGAGGAAGAGATGCGCGCACGGATGTTAGGTGGAGTGAGAGGCTCGAACCGTGTCCAGCTACGAATCCTGATTAGAAGGTCTAAATTTGACCTCAGAACATGCTGGTTCTCCAGTAGTATAAAAAAGACGGAGAAAGGAAAAAGTGAGAGGTTGGTTTTTTAGTTGACTTTTTCCCTTTTTCTCTCTCTTTTGTCATATGGTTAATATTTGTCTCTAATGAGCCGAAATATACGATAGTTTAGAAGTCTGTTTTTTAGTGATGAATCTTTTTCATGCTTATCTTGAATAAAATTATTTATAATAAAATATATTACTTTTCAATCTTCAATTAAAAAAAGAATCATCTTGTTTGTTCCAGAGTCCCAAATGAGAAACGATAACAAAAATCAAAAATCCATATTTTTACTAGCTGAAATTCAAAGTTTTTTGGAAATATAAATTTCAATTATTCAGAGCGAAATGTTGAGCAAAGGATACAAATTATAAATCATGTAAAAAAACGTTTTATAAATAAATTATAACGTTTGACAGAGTTTTTGGAGGTTGCATCAGAAAAAGTATCAGAGAGTCATTTAATTAAAAAAAAACTTTTTGGGATAAACTTATTCCGTATCGTAAAAGGGAGCTGTCTAAAAATGTAAAGATCAAATAATGTGTATTTTGTAACAATTCGTATAAACAAACCTACTGCCAAACTCCCTAAACCATAGATTTTACATTATATTTTATTTATTTCATTATTTTTCTTTGCGAACATTTCTTAAACTAAAGCCAACCAATAGGACTCTTTTCAAATTGACATGCACGTAAAGAATAACCCATCCCCAAGTTTGCATTTTTAGACTCCGAAAATCACCCTCAAAACTCAAAATGAGTTTTTTTCGAAAATCGACAATGTGTAAGAAATTCGAAAAGATACCATTTTCTACAACTTTCCCATGCAATGTTACAATTTAGGGATTAGTAGTTGCTTAAATTATGCTAAATTGTCTTCAACAAAAAATATTATTTCTAAAACTCCTAAAAAGATTTTACTCTCAACATTCGTTAATTGTTTCATTATTTCCAGGAAAATCTCAATTGTAATTTTTTTTAGAAACAATTTAAACAGGTAGAATTTTTTTTTAACATTTGTAAAATATGTTAAATATAATATATTATTGTTTAACTCTATTAACGGTATCATATGTTTTTGCAATATAATACATTTTCGCCTTTGACAGGGGAAAAAATTGTGTTAGCAAACAATAATAATAACTCAGAGCGAAATATTAAAAATTGTTTAATTTTTAAGAACTATGCGTATCATAGTTCATGAAAGGAGACAAATGTTGAACAATGTCAAAAAACGTTTTATAAATCAATTTTAATGTTTGGCAGCATTTTTGGAACTTGTGTAAGAAAAAGTATGACACAATTATTTAATTTAAACAAAATTCTAACCACAGATTTTTCATTACACAAATTCCGATTATTTCATAAAAATTTTCGATATATTACAATGATTTCGCAAAGATATATAATAAAATTAAATTAATATTTCTAAAAGATTACAAAGATTTCGAAAAGATTTAAAAAAAAATTTAGATACCTTCAAAAGATTTGCAAAGGCATAAATAAATTGCCAATGATTTCACAAAGATTTGAACATTTTTTTAAATCTTTTAAAAATATTTGAAGTATTTCAAAAGATTTCAACAGTGTCCAAAATGTACCAAATACTTCCAAAATATTTTCATAAGCTTTCAATGCTTTCCCAAAGATTTCAACGAATTAGTAAACATTTGGAATATTTCGCAAAGATTTCAGATAGATTTACAAGACTTCTTAAAGATTTCAATGACTTTGCAAAGATTTCACAGATATTTCCATTATTTTTTCAAATGTGAAATGCAAATGTTTCAAAAATATTTCAAAGACTTCCAATGATTTCAGAAAGGTTTCCCAAAGACTTTAATGATTTCGCAAAGATTTGAACAATTTAAAAAATATAACAATGATTTTCCAAAGATTTCAATAATTTAAAAAATATTATCAGACTTTTGAAATATTTGGAAAAAATATTAAATTTTTTTTAACGATTTCACAAAGATTCCAATGATTTCCCAAAAATATCACAAAGATTTTTATGGTTTCTCAAAGATTTCGGATAGATTTAAAAGATTTGACAGATTTTAATTATTTTCCAAAAAAATGTTATAAAATAATTATAAAATATGTTGAAAACTTATAAAATATTTGAAATATTTTGCAAAGGTTCCTCATAGATTTAAAAGATTTAACGGGCTTTAATGATTTATCAAAGATGTCAACAATTTCTCAAATATTTCCAAACATTTCAAAAATATTATAAATATTCGACACTGATTTCAATTATTGCCTAAAGATATAGATTAAGAAGATTTGACAAAAAAATCAATTCGTTCACAAAGATTTCAGGCAGATTTTTCGAAAAATGAAACGATCTGATAAATTTAATCATTCGATTTCAGAGGACGGAATATCAATACTAACCCCCTCCCTAAGTGATTTCTTAGAAACCACTGCCCCCTGTGCCACTTAGCGTTCCACCACCTCTGATGGAAAATACGACTTTTAAACAACTTTTTTCAGCATTATTGTTTGTTATATATACTTTTTTATTTAACATATTTTAAAAGTGTTAAAACAAACTGTATCCGTTTCAATTTTTTTCTCTAATAAATAATTAAAGTTGAGACTTTTCTGGAATTAATGACACAATTAAGAATGTTGAATAAATTGAATACAAGCATGAAGAGCATGGGCCTCAAAATTAACGTAAATAAAACAAAAACTATG
>JAAAKG020147426.1:0-10461 GCA_010014905.2 Druon quercuslanigerum
CAACTATCGATTGGTGTAAAAACCTAAAAATCGATTTTTGGCGCGTAAGGTCCCTTTCTTCGCGGACGGTCACATATAGTTTCTTTTTACAACAAAATTAGCCCTAAATTCCATCCATAACCTCGTAATAATAAACTTTTAGATTTCGGACATCGGTGGCTTACAAGACACCGATTACAATAAAGGAGGTTTTGTCGCTATGGCAACCTGATTGTTAATTTCCAAACTGTTTACATTATGTATGTCCTTTCTTTGAAAGAATCTTTGTAGTTTACTCTTGACAAAAATTCTGCATTAACTTTCTATTTTCCTCGACTGGGGCCAATGTTTGTTTGATATTGGAATCAAGTTTATAACGAGGAACGCTGAAGAATTTCCCTATACCCGGAATTTAGTACTTAATGTACTTAATGTTTTAAAACAAAGAAGAAATAGTTCTTGTATATTTTGTAACAGAATTCACGATGTAATAAGGTTGTCGGTGAAATGTAGGGTTGCAATATTTTTTGCAAGGCCTACGTGAATTATCGAAGATTGATGAGCCTGATTTTAATAATGAAGATACGTTTTCACAGGAAGAGTTTAATTCCATCAGTCCTATAACATGCTTGCAATTCAGGGATAAAAGATCGATGCGTATATCACCGTATTAGTGAAAAGGATTTGATGATGTTTTTATGTAAGCTTTGCCAAGGGTTGAGTGATGACTTTTTAAAAGTTATTTTTGGATACGATATTAGGCAAAATGTGAGTCTCATTATTTCTACTGTGAGAAGATCTTTGATGGCACGCTTTGTTCCCAACAACATAGGGTTGACGGCTATAACACGGGAGCAGTATATGCTGTGACATGTAAGGGACTTCGCAAATGATCTTTATAATCCCAATCCTGAAGTACCAAAAGTGATTGCCTATATAGATTGAACTTGTGTATATATCCATAAACCCATTAATTTCAGAGCACTCAGGCAAACATACTGCGTTCATAAAGGTCGCCATTCAATTAAGCCAGCCTTAGTTGTAGCTCCAGACGGCTATATTTTGGATATTCATGGGTCCTACTTTTCTGACTCTCAAAATAACGATGTTGCCATGCTTACTAATGAATTCGAAATCGATGGTAATGGGATGCGAGAATGTTTCGAAAACGATGATACTATCATTGTGGACCGTGGTTATCGTTATACCCTTCCGCTTCTTAAAAATCTTGGTATTAACCATAAAATGCCACCTCTGTTAGTTCGTGGACAAAGACAATTTGATACACAAGAAGCAAATGACTCAAGATTGATCACTAAGACAAGGTGGATCGTGGAAGCACGAAATGGCCACATAAAATCTATTTTTAAGTTTTTCGGAAATCTCTTGAACATGAAGCTATTAACATCGGCAATTTTTACTGTATTTTTGGGGCGATCCTCAACAAGCATCGTCGTAGACTTAGCCCAAACGATGTTACGAAAATCACGTGAACCCAGCGTCGTCCAGGCCAGAGTTACAATTGACAAGCTACATACCAGGAATGCGAATAGAAGCGAATAGAAGATTTGGAGTTGGACGAACATGTCCATGAACCGAGTTTAATCAGAGTGCGAGTGGATTCTCGTTTCGGACGCGAAACGAAATATCAGATCTGCATGACCTATGTAGAAGATAACTTGGTTCAAGCAGCCGATGATCAAAAGCTATATCTGGATAAAGCACAAAAATGACCAAATGTTGGGATACTTGCAAAACTGGGGCCATGACAGTAGGATCATGTGCACAGGTAGCAAGCATATTATAATATTTAGGATACGCGCGCAATCAACCAGCAGTAAGGTATCCGAGCAGATCTATGTTCAATAATATTGCGGGTGCGGATCAAAGGGAACAGTAGAATGATATACCAAAACTCGTCTTGATGAGCAAACTAATTCTCATTCTTGTCTTTACTACATTTCCCTAATCTTGCCTTAACTGGCTGAATAATACTCCGGTATTGCCTTAACTGGCTGGATAATGCTCCAGTATTGCCTTAACTGGCAGGATCCTGAACTGACATCGTGTTGATATTGTCTTGATTACCCGGATTTATTTCCTTAATTGGATGGATGGACAGAGAGTTGGGCATGACATAAATATTATGGATCAGGAGGCCCTAAGCGACAAAATAGCAAAGAGTTCGGCATGATCCCTGTGCGTAGTGCCAAACAGTCTTCGAGGGTCAGTGGAACTCCTCTCGCGTCCATGACAAGTGACATTTGGTCCCTCCATTCTCGAAACCTGCGTTTTTTCGGACCAAATGTTTAAAGACTTTATTTGGTCAGGATATTATAAGCTAAATTATACTACATTTTCAGTCAATTTGACCGGGACCATATTTTCTATAGATGTGTGCGGGGTCCTTTTTCTTAGAATTTTTAAAAATCATTCCAAATGTACTAAATTGACGTAGAATGTTCTAAATGTTCTCCGGAATTTTAAGAAAATTTGTGTATTCTCTTGAAACCTTTCGAAATTCTTTCAGGGTTTCTAAATTTTATTTTTGAAATTTTTAAAAATTTACATTTCTAAAATTTGTTGAAGTTAAAAATTCTACTTGAATCTCTCAAATTCTTCTAAATATTTCTTGAATTAGCACTTTCGTCTAAAATGATCAGTATGACTGGCGCGAGTACTATTAAACATCACTGTTGTCTTTAAAAATAAGAGATAGGAAAAAAACAGTTGGATAGCTCATGAAATTTCACGTCTAACGGTGCGTAATACATATATTTTTACCTTTTGAAAAGAATAGAGCACTTGAGAAGTTTTACAAAAAAGTCCAGATTTGATCCAATTTTGTACCTCGGCTTCATCTTTTACTTGTAGCATTATTCTAAGAGAATATTATTAACAATAATAATATAGAATATAGAGATAATTTATATCTAAACACAGCAAGAAGACTATAATTATTGCCAAAAACAGGCAAACCCCATTTTTTCACTTATCGGGTCTTTTGGGAATCTATGACAGATTTATGTGGGTAATATTTGAAAAGTCATATTTTATTCGTATTCTTTGGCTAAATGTAAAGAGAAATATTGCTTTCAGTTAGGTATAAATTGTCTATTAAATGGAGCAACCTACTTCGATGAAATACATTTTTAAATAATTAGTCTTTAATTACAGATTCCTAGAATTTACTCAAGCCCTAGTTCTATCTCAAAACCGCTAGAACCGATTTCAAAAAGCAGAAATTAGCAGAGGGAGAAGGACCACTAATGACGAGACTCCCTAGAAAATTTCTTTGAAATTGTAGGAAAATACCAATAATTTGAAAATACATTTAGGACGATTAGAAATTAAGCTTAATTTCAAAATCGACCCCTGTGTATTACGTTGAATTTTTAATTAATTATTTTTTTTCCTATATATCCATATAAGTAGGGAAACTTGAGTCTGCGCCACTTTGTATAATATTATTAAATTTGTTCTAGATAAGAAATTCGCTCGCAGAGACTCGGAGAGCTTATCTTTTAGCATGAGGCAATACATGAGGCGATTGAGAAACTCAAAGCTGAAGCAAAAAAAAAAGCTGCTTTTTGGCGTTTTTATATTTAAAAATATCGGTAATCAAAGTCGCATTAATTTTTTTCCCTTCTAATTGATTTAAGAAAAAAAATAATTTTTTTTATTTCGTTCATATGCACGTTCGTAGCCGGTGGAGTCCATGTTACGTGATAACACGAATTTTCTTTGTGGAAGGGGATTCGACTGTAACTCGGCGTATAAAGTTATACATTAGTGAAGGAAAAATCCCTCAAGTAATTTTTGAAAAATTCAAAAAAATGGCGGAGATATAGGAGTTCGAAATGTTTTGCAACTTTTTTGTAAATATTCCATATTTACGGTTATAATTAACTGAATTGACTTTTTAAGTATAAACTGGTCTGACCTCCACTTTTTTTCATAAGAAGCCATACATGTGCTTCACAAGACCTGAAAGTTTTATCTTGGGACCGCCAATGGTTAATGAGAAAATAAATAAAACGAAAGGTTCTACACGACGAAGCAGTAATCACCCTCTAAACTTGTAATCCACTTTGCAACAGGAGCTATTATTTCATGTAATCTGAGCAATCTGCAACAAAAATGGTCAAGGATATCGGATTAAACGTCGCTTCTCAAAATTACCCAATTCGTTATCGCTAGTCTTTTTATAGCCTTTTATTATGCGTACTATGACTCATACGCACTGATGCGTCTAACAACGAAGGCATTAGAAAGTGATTGAGAATGAGGCCTAATGAATATACAAGTCTATTTTTAAATTCTTATAAATGCTCAGTAAGACGGCCTATCTTGATGCAAAACACCTTTTATCTCTTGTTTTCTGTGCAAAATACCCACGAACTATACAACAATATGATCTCTTTTTTCTTCTTGCAGAATTAAGTTTACAGTTTGACTGTTTACCTAATGTTGAGCCTATTTCTGGTGTTCCTCGCGACGGAATTTCTAATTCTTCTGAAAGAAATAATTCACCTGATAGACATCTTCCTCCTACCGGACCTCCTCTTCCTGTCAGGATCAGGTTTTCCTCTAGCAGTTATATAGTTCTTGCCATAAGACTTCCTTCACCTTGCGGATATGGATGTGGAATAGAACAGTCTAAATCTTTTCGGCTTATTCCTCTTACGAATTTGTACCGGAGATTTGAACTTTGAAGATACACCATTTCTGCCTATAAACAAATCATAATAAAAACTGGAGCGTCCTCGTATGCGCATATACAAACATAATAACACATTGTATTATCAACATCCGACGGAGATGTCTTTGGCATATTAACCGGTTATGGGATTGTCACCAAAATATATCAATACTTTAAGGGGGGATGGTTCGGAGGGTGAAAAAATCGTTTTTTTTTTAATTTTCTTGCAGCATAGCATCTCAAAAATATTTTCTTAAAATTTTAAGTCGATCAGAGCGACCGTTATATACTCGTGCAGTGATTTTGTGTTTCATTCTATCGTAGTTTTGCGGTTATTTATATAATGCCGAAAGTTTCAATGGAGCAAGGTGAAGTTACGCAAGAATTCTGCGACTTCAAGAACAAAAAGAGGCCCTGGACATCGCAGCTGCAGAAGGTACTCTGCTTTATGGAGCTGGAATCGATGATTCAGTGTAAGTGAAAAAAAAATTCTACACTTTTTCCATGCCTAAAACTTTAAACGTGATTTTCTCAAAACTACATTCTTGGAACCGGTGCACAGTCTCTCTCAAAACCTATTGAACCGATCTTTACCAAATTTAATATGTGATTTTGACAGATATATCGCAAGAGCACAACGATCTTGTCGATCGATTTTTTGTTTTTTTTTGCGATTTTACAGATACAAATTGGCGAATTTTTAAGGCAAAAAATCGATTTTTTCAGTTTGTTTTTCGCCAAAGCCGGGGAAAAAATATATATGTATAAACAGATCGTTGTGTCCTAGGCATCCATTTAATTTGTTAAAGTCCTTTTTATTTTTTTGATTTCAGATAATCCATTCTCGAGTTACCGTGTGCACCGCAGAGCATCTTTATTCGAAGGCGTCTCCGAAGATCTCTTGGCAACGACTCAATTTTTTATATATTTACAGAAAAATCTCACAAAATATTCTTGAAATCTCACGTAAAAATGTACAGAAGTTTATAAATGAATTATTTTTACCATTGCTGCAGGAAAAATCCGTAGAAAACGCTTTTTTTGCCCTCTGGACCAACCCCCCCCCCCCCCCTTAATCGCGATGCAAAAAACAGGAAATCGCTGAACTTCCAATAGGTCCAAAGTGCATAATAATGAGGAATTTTAGTGAAGTGCGTGTATAATATTTCGCAGACGACACTGCGATTACTGAAAATCACTGACATATTTAAAACATGGTGTGAAAAGTAAATTTTGAGTACCTGTCACTTCAATAAATTCCAAATGAAGAATATTTTGCCGGAAAGTTGTAAACAGGAACCAAGAGCGAAGTGTACACCTTGATCCAAGGACACTCAACAAAAATTGTACAAATCAATTATTTATTCCACCGTTTATACACCTTTTCCATGTAAAATGAGTCACTGTGTGTCAAATTTTGGAGGTTGACAACAACACCATGGAAACCAGGGATAAGTTATCACGTCAGACGATTAACAGAAGTAAAGGTGGTCGCACAAGAAAATCCGTTGACGTGCGTTGGAAACGTCTCACGGACATGCCGTCCGTGCACGAACTCATAAAACCAACCAATTGCGTGCAAGCAGACGTCCCGCTGCGGTCCACGCTCAAGGAGTTTGCGAGTTACTGTGGATAGCGACGTACTTGTTTGCGTCAGTGGTCAGGTGGAAGCAGCACGGGAGGTTGTATGTGATTGGCTGGCTCGATACGCTGGTGCACGGACGGCATGTCAGTGAGACGTCTCCAGCGCACTGCAAGAGATTTTCTTGTGCGAACACCTTTACTAATGAACCCTGGATGAAGTTCCTATCACTAACCACGGTACAACCATCTCACATCTCCATGGTAACCGAACTTAGTTTAAATAGTGAACCTCAAAGCATCCGACCTAATCAGTTTGTCACGACGGCGCCATTTTGCAACGGCCTCTTGGCGCCATGTCATCGAGGGGTGGCGTCACGGGATCCGTACTGTTAACAACTGTATGGCAATCAGGGCTGGTTTCTGCCATGTTGACGAGGGTTTCTAACGAAACCCTGGAATATGGACCGTCAACTAACGTATGATTCAATTTCGCCGTCGTTCCCATGATTTCCGAACTCAGTTCACGTAATGGCGGACCTTAAACACTCGGCCACTCCGCACCGCACGTCGCCACCATCTTATTTTAGCCTCAGTGCGCCATGAAAGACACTAGCTGATTCAAACTCTGCAGTTGCAAACTAATGGTCAGCAACCTGGAGAGTGTGAACCCACTGGATGTCAAATGTACTAAGAAAATGAACTAAACAACCGTGTGATTCTGTTGTTCGTCCGTGAAAACTTTAATTGAAATACTCAAAGCTCCTAGAAGCAATGAAAAGTTTCACGGGACCATAATTTCTAAAACGTTTGAAATTTTAACGAAAATGATGAGCCTGATATTCAGGTTGAGGTTAGGTCATTTGTCATTCAACGGAACGTAAATGTAATAAATAGACTTAAATTTACTCACGGAAGCTATTTTGATCAAATCAATTCTCCTTAAATGAAATACTTAAAAATTTAATTTGTTATTTAATAATTAACTTGTGATTTATTTAAATAAGGTAGTAAGAACGACTTGTTTGGAAACACAAAGGAGATTATCGGACTTTAGATTTGATAATACCTAGAATTTCCTTTATATCTTTTAATTTTCCCACCCAACTGTTTGGGACTTAAAAAGTTTAGAAACATCCCAAAGTCTCATGGAACTTTTATTTCGTTAAAGTTTCATGAAGCTTTGCGATCTAGATTTAGTAAAAAATACTATGATTTAATCACACCCCTGTATATGTTGTTACAAAAAATTGTTCATAGCTTTAGCTAGTGACTATTTAGTTCACAGTCCTCTTGGTTATCGCCCTGTAGTCTTATGCCTTGTAAACTTCAAGTCCGATGTCGCGGTGTCACGAATCGGTTAACGATTATTTTATTTCGTAGTTTTCACGACAGTGGCGCTGTAGCTTTATTCGTTGTGAGCGCGATTTCATGCGAGCACCCTTTTAGTTGACGGTCTTGGAGCGTTGCATGAAATCTGGCACTTTAGGTTTGGTGGAATGACAGCATCATGTGCCGTGTGGCATGTTCTCAAATTGTTGAATTAAAGATTTATCATTCACCGGACTGTTATTTGAGATTAATTTTGAAACTGACTGAATTTGATTTTCATGGATATCGATTTCTTGGATTTCATTTAGATTGGTATATTTAATTTTCAAGTTTGATGTGAAAGAACCATTGCAACGAAAATGTCGAATGTAATTTTTTTTCTTTCGGCAAACAACGCAATTACGGATTCCGGGGCCCTAAGACAATGAACTTTCGTTCCAATCCGACCCATTGCCTTGTTTGACCTCTTTTAGTGCTATTGAAGTGGTTTATTTTAAAGTTTGCAAAAGTCGAGTCAGTGCGTAGTTCCGCGGTGAAAAATCTCGTGGTTGTCGGGTTTCAAAATTGTGTGATCACGGGACATATAATGTCGGACGGCGTGAGTGCAAAACGTCGGGGTCTCGGGCGGCCATCTTGAATAGTGGAGGGTGTCTCTTAAGTATAGTAAAATAGCACAGTAGAACGCGTTGGATCGGGACGCGCCGGGTCTCCACTTTCCATCCGGCAAGTCGCAGAAACAAATCTTAGCTACACCTCCTGTATCTCAACATGTAAAAGGTCTTAAAACTTGGCCGAACGTTACTAGCCAGTCAATTTTTATACATAAAGTATGAATTGTAGGACTCATTTTAGTAAAGCTGGTGCCAAAGTATGTCTGTTTTCAATTGTACCCTTGTTCGAGGCCTATAGGACTTATATTTAATTTAAATAAAATGGCCGCGTGTCAGTGACAAAGTTTTCTACACAATTTCTATGAAATATTAATAAGGGAGCGTACTTAAAATACGTAATAGTTTAAACCAGGGGGGGAGGTTAGACACTGTAAATTTGTTACAGATCCATAGTTAAAGGGAAGGGTCTGAAGGTGCCCGCTAATGCGTCACGTAATTTAAGTGCGGCCGCAAACTTATCACCATTATTGTGATTAACTTTTCTACTGGAAGCTTTTCAGTGCAATTCATTTTAATACGTATAAATTGTTGCCCACTGAAAAGTCAAAGAAAAGCTAAAAATTGACTAAAAATTCGGTAAATTTTAGAAATTGATCTAAACATTAACTCGCTCTAAATGAAAAGTAGACTACTAGTAGAAAATTTAGGGGAAAAATGCAATCTTCTAGCATTATTCAAACAGAATATAATTAACAATAATGATGAATTGTATAAAAAAATAATTTGGTTAACTTTATTTAATTATTTGCCTCACTCTAATTGAAATTTTAGTGGTGATTTTGTACACTTAAAAGTTTTTACTAAAATCTTTGTACAACTAAAAATTTTGGGTAAAAAATTGCATCTCTTAAAAATAAATGTATGTCAACAAATCGTTTTCTTTTTTATAATTACCACGCTACATTTTTTATTGTAACCGCTTTAATATAAATCGTTGAATAAACATAAGCAGAAAATTCTCCATGAGGTTCTGGAGGTTACTGAACGTCAAAAGTGAACAAAATTCGTCTGTATCTTTAAAACTTAAGATTATTTAAGGTAGATAAATCATCGTAATTTTTAACGTTTAAGGTTTGAATGTCGTAATGTTGGGTTTTTGGGGGTCCTGCCTAACATTCTCACCCAGACTATAATTCGTGAGATAAAAAAGTATGATTTTTGACTTATATACACCTCGTCATGTTTCTCCTTTAAATTGACTTCTACATTTCGCGCATCAGTGGATTGTAATAAAGAAAGTTTTGCCACCATGACAACCTGAGTGTCAATTTTTAAACAGTTTACATTATGTATGTCCTTTTTCTTGAAAGAACCTTTGTAGTTTACTATTGACAAAAATTCTGCATTAACTTTATATTTTCTTTGCCTGGGGCAATGTTTGTTTAATATTGGAGTCAAGTTTATAAAGAGGAACGCAGAAGAATTTCCCTGTACCTGGGATTTATTCATACCGCCCATCAGAATAAGTTTCTACATATGTGCAGTCGCCTGGCAGCCACGAGCGATGGTACACATATCTGATGCAGAAAAGGAACAACAACAGCAAATCGCAATTTATCGTCATGCTGAACATGAAATAGCTCTTCAAGTCATTGATGCAAATACGAGGATCTGCCTAAACTGCTATCAAGGCATTAATAAGGAGATGAATGATTTAGCACTTGATCCTAATTTTCTGACACTCAATGTTTTAAAACAAAGAAGAAATAGTTCTTGTATATTTTGTAACAGAATGCAAGCTGTGAACAGGTTGTCGGTGAAAATATGCCCTTCCGCTTCTTGAAAATCTTGGTATTAACCATAAAATGCCACCTCTGTTAGCTCTTGGTCAAAGACAATTTAATACAGAAGAAGCAAATGACTCAAGATTGATCAACAGGATAAGGTGGATCGTAGAGGCATGAAATGGCCACATAAAATCTGTTTTTAAGTTTTTTGGAAATCTCATGAACAGGAACCATACCATTACCATCGGTGATTTTCACCATATTGCTGGGACGATTCTCAACAAGTATTGTCCTTCCATACAGATGGCTGAAGCGACCGTAGATTTAGCCCAAACGATGTTACGAAAATCACGTCAACCCAACGCTGTCCAGGCCGGAGTTAAAATTGACAACCTGCATACCAGGAATGCTAGATGGATTCATCTTAATGAACACCAAGTACCTCATTTCCTTAGGGTGGATATGCATT
>JAAAKG020147427.1:0-10460 GCA_010014905.2 Druon quercuslanigerum
AAAAAGAATGATTGCAGAGATGATCCATATAAATAGCAATTATAATAACATTATTAAAAAAGAATATATTCATGGTCTTAGCCAAATATATTTTCCATTATTTCAGAAATTAAATTTAGATGTTTAATTTTTCATAAGGCAGAATTAAATTTGTACTATCCACGAATTTATGTACGAGTACGTGTATATGATAACGACACAATGGTTTGTCCCTTCAGTTGACTTTAGACGGTCATTTCAATCGGACCAAAATGCGTCCTTCATATTCAACTTAATTTAGACGCCTTAAAAATGTATGTTTTAACTAGTAAATGTTAAAGGTAATTTATTTTTTTAAATTTGTTTTTAACTTATACCGTGTACCTGTACAAGTATTGATTATATATGTAGTGTTTCTTTATTTTAATAAATTAGCCTGATGAGGTTGGCGAACTAATGTCAACGAAACGTCGCACACCACACTTAACCAAATAATATAAGTTTGTTTTAACTCATTTGCCTTCATCCATTGAAGAAAAATTTTCTTTAATATATATTTAAAAAAGTTTATTTCTTTTTCTTTTCTTTTTTAGGAAAGAAGAGGATTTTTTATTTTTTTCAGATTGGAATGAGAAAATTTTATGCTGATGGTCCAAATTTAGTCGTTGGATTCTTGATATTATTTTCAGAAAATTCTGCTCAATAGCTTGATTATTGGACGTTAATTAGGATTTTAAATTTGATTTTAATCTCATTTAGGATTCTTCAATTTTAAGAATGAAATGGCAGTCACAATTTAATCTTTTTATGCCTTCATTTTTTTCGTTGGAATTTTCCAGGACCATTTACTTTAAAATTGAATCATCGGGAGCATAATTTTTACTTTTTTTCTTGTTATTTATTATTTATATTATAAATCTCCCGCAAATCATTCTCTCTCAAAGTTAGCCTCATTTAAGCGCATGCGGGAGATTACGTTCTTTTTTGTTAGTTTTTCTATGTGTGCCGAGCGTTTTTTGGGGCGAACGGCCTAAAGTATTTTATGAGATTTTAATTTGATGTACACTAGTTAAGTGAAATGTTGACTGTTAAATATCTAAAGTAGAGAGCACTATAAGGCTTTTCTGTTTACTACTTTCGAGCGTATTGTTGTTTCCATCATATTATAGAACACACCTATCCTCAATCAAAAAGAAGTTTGATTCTTATTCCAGGTATTTCACAGTTTCAAAATTTGTTCCGAATGAAATCCTAGCTGATCGTTTTGCGGTTTTATTCAACAATTACTTTTTAAAATTTTTTAAATATTTTTACCTATTTTTGACGACACTTTTTAGCACATAAACGGCCGAAAATACAAATTTGTTTATTTTGTATCTTTAACTTGTATGATTTACTTATAACTTTCCATATTCTTAACGTTTGAGCAATAAGTAACGAGTAGTATGAACGCATCTAGGAAGAAAAATAGAAAATATCCCACATCGTACATTTTTTTGTCGCTCGAAGCCAAGTGAAGCCCGGTAAGAAAAAGTATGTTATTCATTCGACTTGTAAAAACTGACACATTTTTACTTTCAATAAACTTTTCTTTTGGTAGAATTTTTAGAAAATTATATTTTCGTATTCGGCTACTAGGTGGCGACCTCCAAGTATTACCACAGTTGTCTGTGGTGGAGGGGAGGTGATACCCCTACTTGGCGCGTCCCCGGGTGGCGGATAGGGGAATGCTCGCTGGAAGCAGAGGGTAGGGCTAAAATAAAATAAGCCCCGCGGACCAAACACACTTAGAACCTCAAGTCAAGGTGTTAAAAACCGTAACGAGGACTAAGTGGCACCAGGGAGTGGTGTCGCAAACGGTGTCTCTAGGATACCAGGTCGCCTCCTAGAGCATTTAGACCTTACCCCCGCATGCGGGGCTCTGCGGGGGTGGACCTCTACTTCCCTAGCTTCTCCTGGGATTGTTCTGGATTATTTTAAATATGAATTGGAACGAAGTGTATACGATGACTTGGAAGGGTTGACGGAGGAGGCGGATTTGACAAGAATGGCGGAGGCTTTGACGGATTTACAAAGAAAGGAGAAGAATCAAGTTAAGATTAAAAGATCCGTTGGCGAGTTAATGGCCGTCTTGGAGAAAAAGCGAGACTTCTGCGAAACGAAGAAAAACATGTTTCTTCCTATCAGAGAAGGACTGGAGAAGGCGCTTGACATTATGCCTTTTTTGCGAGGAGATGTACTGGAGGAATCAGCGCTCTTTCTGAACTCTCTTGAGAGTGTCGGTGAGACCGCAAAACGGAGAGCGGTAGCCCGAATGAAGAAGAATAGGGCGGGGAAGGATACAGCCGAATACGGGGCTCAGACTGAAGATGCCGTGAAAATTACCATCTCTCATGATAGGAAGCGAGAGAGGGAGTTCACACCGAGTCCCGTAGAGGTAGGTTCTTCTACACATAGAAGAAAGCAGATGAGAGTTCGTGTTGCTTTAAAGCCCACGACCTCTTTCGCAGAGGCGACAATTGGTGAGCAACGAATGGCCCCCAACAAGACGGGGAAAAAAGAGGAGACGAGCTCGACCTGAGGCGGTTCTAATCAAACCAGCAAGGTTGAAGCTATGCACAGGTCCTTACCGACCTTAAGGCAAAGGTGAACCCTGATACCCTTGGTGTTAAGATCAAGGGTGTCAGGAAAACAAGGCATGGCGAGGTTCTGGTGGAGGTTGGGCCAGCTGCTGGTGGCAGAGGCAAATTGTCTGCTGCCATTGAAGAGGCTGTTGGAGATGCGGGCCGAGTGCAGGAGCTCGTTCCTCGTGTTGAGGTCGAGATCCTCGACCTTGACACGACCACAGTGAAGGAGGAGGTAGAAGCGGCAGTGAGAAGCCACTTCAGAGAGGAGGTTAGTGAGATTAAAATCAGTCTCACAAAGAGGCCCTTCCGAGGTACTCTGAGGGTATTTGTGGAGCTGGGAGAAGAGCTCGCAGGTAGATTGGTGCGAAGAGGGCACCTGAAGATAGGATGGGTGTCCAGCCGGGGTCGCAAGAAGGCAGAAGTGGACCGGTGTTATCGTTGTTTGGGCTTCGGCCATATTGATTCGGTGAGTTGCACCTGTCCAAATTGGGCCGGTTTTTGCTGGAGGTGTGGTAAAAAGGGGAACAAAGCTGCGGTGTGTATTGACACAACGCAGTGCTTTCTCTGTGCCACAAATGTAAGTAAGCCCCGGACAGACCATCGTCCGGGCACAATGAGCTGCCTGACGTTCAGGCAGGCCACCCTCTCGAGGAAGCCTTCAGAACGTCATCAGTGAGAAGGCCAAGTTGGCAAACAGTGGGAAGCCGAGGCACGGCTTATTGGCCGTATCCCCATTTCCCTGAAGTAATGCGAAAGCGGTTCCGGGGAAATGGGTTGGCGGAAGAACGTTGGCGGAACACTACTCATACCAAGAATCGTCTATCTGAGTGGTATGACTGCTGAGATAGACGATTGCTGGTCTGGGTGCCTATGCAAGGTTTCCCCTCCTACTACAAAAAAAAAAAACAAAAAAAAATAGGTGGCGACCTAATATATTTTGTTGACCTATAGTAGAAATATTTAAGTGAAATACATATAAACTATAAAGAAGTGGAAATTAATTGAGATTTTTACGACTTGTTTTGGGCAACGTGCAACGCGACAATAAACTATTTTATTAATATTTCTATAGCTTTTTATTTGTGTTTTGGTTTTTGAAAAATTATTGCTATGTAAAGTAAGAATATTCTTTTTAAGTCACTTTTTTCGTCTTACACAAATGTTGTATGTACACGTTTGGAACCGCTACAAAATCAACGTGATAGATGATCCATCCTATCAAGAAAGATTAAGAAAAACGGTCGTAGGATACTCCTCTCTATATATTTAAATTTTATATAACAAATTTTAATGAATTATTTGGTTCAAACTGTTTCGTTCTTTTTATTATTCTTACAAAATTTTATAGTAATTATCACTTATTTTTCAAATTCCCTACTTATCTTTCCGTAATTATCAAAAACATTACTACATTAAATTTAAAAAAAGGAACCGCTGTACCATCACGTCCATGTCGTGGTTTAGTATTATGCTGAAAATGATACAAGAGTAGGAATTACGTAAAAAATACTAACTTTCATTCTTCGATAAAAAATGTCCTCAAAAATAAGTAAAAATATTTTTAAATCGAACAAAAGTAATTGTTGAAAAAAACAGCCAAACGATCAGCTAGGATTTCATTCGGAACGGATTTAGAAACTATGATACAGTTGGAATAAGGTGCCGTCAACTGTTTCATTGCGCATTTTCATTAAACTTCTTTTTGATTCAGGACAGGTGTGAGAAGGTAGGTACATTTAATTTCAGGTAAGCCCATATTTTGTGAGTTTCAAAAGTTAAGGGAGTTGGTGGCAAAATTTATAGTAACTTTTTAAAAAGTTAACATTTTTTCTTTAACTAAGGTAAGTGAAGAGTTCATTTTTTTGCAGTTTCACGTAACTGTTTCAAATTAAATTAAAAAAAGTTACTTACCCAGCCGATGTTGGTCTCCTGATACGCTTGGTTGACTTGAAGATGCTTGTTCTCTCTGGCGATCACGCCATGACTTATTCGGAGGAAATCCAGGTGGACAATCCAGCGTACTGTCACCCGACGAAATTAATTCTGTAAGAACAAATATAAATAAATAAAAATTTTAATTTGGAATACTTACATATCTGACTTTTCAATACACAAAATTTAATCGGGAACATAAAATTAATAGATTTTAAGCACTTCAGGGATCGCGTGATGATTTGTGGCTCCATACGTTAATATTTTCATAAATTAATTTAGGTTAATTTGTTTTGATTTTTATTATTTGTATCGCCTCTTGGGAATCAAATTCATCGTCGGACAGCGAAGAAAATCGAGAATTGAAGAACTTTGGAACATTTAACTCTGTCCACGACTTCAAGCTGAGTGAGGATAGGACATATATTCTGTTTACCAAGAGAATAATCTGCAGACGCATTTACGTATTTGGGCGAGGATACTGTCAAAGAAAAAGTTATTTGGACAAAAGTGTCAAATATTGAAGCAGGCAATCCAATTTTTATGACTTTCCGGAAGCGTGCGGGTCTAGTTTTTTAAAGAAAGGCTTTTATAGCTGCGCAAAGTGGACGTAATTTGGTCGCATGTAGGTTATTCTCTCGGTGAACAGGGTATATATGCTTTGACTCTGATTTGCTCCAGACAAGCCTGAAGGTCTGTTAACTACAAATCAGATAAGTCATCTAAATGCAGTTAACCGTAAGCGGCTCAAAGCTCTTACCCGAAATGCAGTTAACAGTGTTCGTCCAAATCACGTCAGTATAGCTTAGGCCCGTACTATATACTATGCTACGTTGTAAGTAGACAAAGATTCATGTCATGAGTTGACGAAGATTCTACTAGTCAATACTGTGGTATAATTCATGGACGGACAGTTTGGTCTACGATTCAAACTTAAACTGTTATAAAAGAGTGCTAAATCGTATTTTAATTTTAGTCCTACGACAAAGGTAGTATTCCCAAAATCTGTATTCCAATCATAGTCGGAACCCATCACGCGTTTCACTTGAGATAACCAGAGCCGTGTCGAAACGTCAACTTATAAGGTCCAGGTCCGGAGAGACCTTCAGGATCATTCTGAGGAGGATGAATCTAATTTGATTCTTAATAGTCACTTTGGATTTATTTAGTCCTCAAATATATGTGATGCACTAATGTTGACTGATTCTTCACTGAAATTAATTTCTTTAGCGCACGTGTATGTGTATAGCCTAGTTCTAGTTAGGTTTTTTATAGCTAACAATTGAAAGAAATCCGTGCTTTTAATCTGATACTGATTTACTTTTGATTCCCACCTTTCCAAGCATAATTTTTGCACAATTAACTGCTTAATGTTTTTGGACTTATACTTCAATAATTGCAATACAGTTTAAGTAAAATGCTAGTGTTAATTTATTTTCGATAGTAGAAGGTGGTAGAAGGAAAGTGCACTTTATCAGTCTGATACTCGATAGTGAAAACCCAATTTTAATTAGTCCCGAAAGTCAAATTTATTTACCATGCAAATTATCAAATTGTTGGTGACGCAAAATTCTTCTTTGTAGTTTTCAATGGGCTTAGTAATCAATCTTGGGTATGCATCTAGTTCAATGTTATGAAGTTTAAGTTGACCCACTAGACCACGAGGTTTTTAATTCCTCTTATGTGAATAATTTTTTCTTTTATATTGAAATGTATATTTATCTTTTTGCTTGTCGCATTCCAAAACTAAATCACAAATATTTTACTTTTGCCCTGAAATTGTCACAAACAAAGTTATTTGATTTACCAATTATTTCCTGAATATTACTATTTCCGAACCACGGCATGCGTTAACAATGTTAATTAGTGTCCCTAGCTTTAACCTCCAAATTCTCGAGAATCGAGTCGAAAAAGGAATAAAATGAGACGTGTTAGGATTGTAACAAGCTGTACGAGTACAAGACCTCGTATTCATTGATTTGAATTTTTTATGAGCTGCATATTTACGTTTTTTATTTTTAGATACTATATACAATTATAAAACACTGTTTTTGTTCTATAAGAAAAATTCCGAACCGTTGTTTAAAAGTTAAAATTTGATTTGTTTCGATAGAATATTGTAAACGAAGAACATTGCACATTTGTCTTAAATGACCCAGATTTGTTAATTGCTACATGAATTAACTGTATCGCCATTTATGAGAAAGCAACTCTTTTTAATTCTAAAACCACGCCTATCTATCTGCCCTACTTTTGATTTGAGCTAGCAGGAAGATGATAAGATAGTTACAATTCTGGTGCATCGCAACCTTAACAATTTGGTTTGTTTACTCAAGATAAGTCTGTACTTTTAGATTTAGATTTCTAGTTTTGGATACCTTTTGAGATTTCGCTCATTTTTGGTTTTTACATTCTCATCAGAGAAGGTATTAGATTTTTTCTGTTGTTTCTGACTCGAAAAAGTGTTTGGAATTCAGCATAATTAGTGTTGATTGAAATCATTGGAATTAGTTAATTAATTCTCATCCAACGGATGAGAAAATTGTTGCTGTGCGTATCATATTAAGGAGTTAAACTTTGGCCCAAGCAATCTTTTGCCTATTGTAAAATACGAATAATGTTCTAAGATAGCAATAGATAACCTGCAAAAGTGATTAATTTTTGAATGTCTTTCACACTTGTAAAAATTATACGACCTGCTTTGGTTGTTCTCCATGCCACTTTCTTTTTCTCATTTTCGAATGCGCTGTCTAATTTTTTCATATCAAAGGCGATCTTTGACCCATTCTGGTACGTGATGTAGTTACAAAAGATGTAACAGGTATAACAATCATCGACGTTTACGTACCAGATATTTTAGATGTTATGTTCAGCCTTACTATGGCGATTATCTGTCGAGAAGTCCTAGTTCGAATAAAGAATTAGCAGTGGATGAATCACGTTCACCCTTGAAAAAGTCGACTGTGTTGAGGTCTCCTTCTGGAGTTAAGGGTTCACAGGAATATGATACTCAAATAGGCGACAGTTAAAAGTAACTTCTAAAACGCCAGTTACGAGTTTTAATAAAGAGGCAAGAGGATCGACGAATATTCTATGAGCAACTACTTCACAATCGTATGAAAGTTCCTTTGCAACAGGTTTGCTTCGTGGAGATAAGAATGATATTTTGTTTAAAGGGCTTCCAAATAAGAAGAGGAAGAAACTTTTAAATAAATTATCTCCTCCCGCAAACTGTTCAACAAAGGATCCTCCTAAAATCAATTTTGAAGTGAAGGCTGCGGTAGAAAGTACGATTCAAAAAAGGAATGAGCGTATAGCGGAGAAACAGGAGAATATTTCTGCCAAGAGACAGTGCACTAAGTATTTTTCTTACTACTTTTTCGAATCGAGCATGGGTATCCTTCTGAAGTTCACTACTATTCGGTAGAAGTCTGGTAATAGCTCACCCATGGTTCAAATTTGCGGATCAAGATTAGCTGTCTGTAAATCAGTCAGTTAACTAAGACCCTGAATATTTAGTGCATATTTCCTCGAGTTCTGCAGACATTGCTGTGATAAGCAAAACTATAGAACTCGTTTTAAAATCCATCAGAGGAGATGTTTTCAGAATTACGAAATGGTGTAGGGAGATTTTTGGATGATCTTCAACATAATGAAACTTTGATTCGTAGAAGTTTAATTTTGATGAACAATGCATATCCAGTCCGAGGTATATTAAAAGATTTACTATTTCACGATTGGCTTTTCTCTAACGATTTATCAGAACAGTTACAAGCTGCTGTGGTGTGACAAGAGTATTTGCAGGACTTGAAGACAGGTTCGAAGCCAATACGAAAAACGATAGAAGGTTCAAAAACTTCAAGGGCTTGCCCCCGCTAGATTAGTGCATACGAAACTTTTACTTTAGTGACAACAGGCAGCAGAGATACGAAATGCAGTTATATAAGAGACCAGCTCTTCGGGGAAAACCAGTCAGTCGCAGGCAGGATCAGATCCAGTATGCAAATGCACGAAAAAAACGATTCAAGGTAAGTTTGTTAGCGGGACTGTTCCCTTTATTTAATGACAGTTGGGAATAGGTTATATATGATGTAACTATCTTTGGCTGAATCTAGGGTTATAGAACTCCTTTTTCAGAGAATAAGATACAAAAATCTTCGTTTGCTGAGCAATGTTTATTATTGTACAACTAAACAGACTCAACGCTAGGGATAAAATTAATGTTTTATTGAGAAAAGCTGTGAAAGAGAAGCCTCCAAGTGAGGTTGCATTTCTTTCATTTACCTAGATGACATCTTCTTTTTTAAGAACTCTTTTGCTAAAGGTCCGAAAAATGTCCAGCTGACCTGTAAATAGCTTGAGAGGCTTTTTTTGTTAAAAATCGTAAGAAAGGACACATAATTCTATCTTTTATATGTAAATATTTAAAATTCAATTATAACTCTCAAATATGACTATAAAGTTGCCACAAAATAAAGAAGACGAAGTTAGAAATGCGATTGTAAAATATCCCAAGCGCTGAATAAGTGTACTATTACAAAGTTCGCGACCTTATTAGGTATTTTAGGTTAATGCTGTTCTGCGTTAACGTATTTTTGGGTATATATAAAGGATTTTCGAATAGTTCATTGTTTGTTTCTGGAAACCAATAATGATTATTTTGAAGCCTGTATGTTCTTTCCACACAAATTAGAATCGGATGTTCCGTAGTGGTTGGATCATTTTAAACATGCGCCTAAACCTATTTCCTTATTTGTGTCTATTTTAGGGCTTTTTGGACGCTTCAAGATCGAATTGGAGTGTTTTTTGTGATGGTCTAATCAGACACGGCCATCGAAGTAAACAAGAGAAGTTCTGTTTTACAAATCATCCTGAGGTATTCAAGTCTTTCCTGGGCCTACGTGTTTTGGAACGATTTCAGGAATTGTGATGTCCTATTAAGGAAGGATGACACCACCGCTATTGCTTACATTATTGAAATGGGTGATATAAAATTCCGAAAATATAATCTCTTGGATAAGACAAGCTGGGATTCGTGTGCAGAGGTCACCTCAGACGTGATTCCTTGGCTTTGCTTCGATTTTGATTTCACATTTAATATATTTTGATCCAAATCCTAATCTCTTACGTTCTCTGTATATCCGAGAAGCACTTAAGAGAAGGAGTCTTAAGGAGTTTTTACTAAGCAGTATGATTATTTTTTGAGGAAGTGGCACGCATTCTGTTTTAAAGATAGCGTACAATATATATGAGTCGAATGTTCAGCGAGTTACGGAGTTGATGTCTGGAGAATATAAAAAGGAGCATCCTTGAGTACGTCTTACTTTGCGATTTATAAATACTTATCCTACTTTGTGTATTCCTCATTTACCCAGGACGAGCCTATTTGTGTAGTTAAGACTTTAGGATTTTATTTATAAAAAGGCTTCAGATTTACGAGATGGCGAGACCAAATAGTTTATTGCTATAATGTGGCCATGCAAAATCGGTTCATAGCCAAGCTTTGAGTTGACGCATAGAAAAGGATTTCAATGTTAATGGGGTCGATTAGTGTTAGACTGGGTACGCAGGGGCGCGGCCGGGGACCCAGCCACTCAGGCTATGAAAAAAATTAATAAGCAACAGTAGCTTATCCAAAAAAGAGCGACAAATTTCTCAATAATAATTTTTGGATAGCACCTGCAGTTCTTGTTTTATTCGGAAAAACAGCATTAAAAATAAAAAAATTAAATTTTTTAATAACAACATTTTTTTTCTTTCAATACGAAATCAGTTCAATAAATCAGTTTCAGTTTAGAAATCAGTTTCATAATAATAATAATAAAGAGAGCCTGAGTAGCTCAGTTGGTTAGATGCTCGGACTTCACCTCAGAGGTCCGGGGTTCGATCCCTGAGCCGGTACCTCTGGAAATTTTTCTATGT
>JAAAKG020147428.1:0-10460 GCA_010014905.2 Druon quercuslanigerum
TTGCTTAGTTTTTAGCTCAATAAAATTGATTTCTTTTTCTCCAAGAATTCGTAAACAAATATTTAAAGAGTAAAGAGCTTTCTCTTTCTTTACTTCTAAAATTTCAGTGTCACTTTCAGATAAAATATTACTATCGACATCCATATCAATTTGCTCTAAAAATTAATCTTCTTGAATCTCGTTAACCTGAAAATCATGATCCCTAGATGTACCAGAAAAAGAAGTTTGTCCTTGTGAAAATTTCTTACTACAATTATCACAAATAAAATGGTTTTGTGAAATGAGTGGAAAATTTTTGCGAATACTTTCGAGAACAGGCCTCACATTTTTTGTAATATTACTGTGACCATGTCTGACGAAAGGATTGTAACATCTTTTATTAAGACATTTTCGCAACGATGTATTGAAATGCGAAGAAACTAAAAATACAAGTAATAAAATAAGCTGTATTCTTAATATCAATTATACAAATAATGCGTAGAGTTAACAAAAAGAAACAGTGTCCGCTAATGTGATGGTTTCCAATGCAGATTTGTGGTTAAGAAAGGTTTAGCGTCAATGTAAACAAGCCTGCTTGTCGCGAATCTGGAAACAAAAGCGAATCGCAGTGGACGTGGCGCAACGCGGCACAATGCTTGTCGCTTCGTCATGTAGGACCGTAAGATGATTTTTTTTTCTCAAAAACCACTGGCGGTCTCAAGATAAAACTTGCAGGACTAGTAAAGTACATGTATGGCTTCTTTTGACAAAAAAACAAAAAAAATTAAAGAATACGTTTTTTCAAAAACGCGATTAGTTTTTTGAATTTTCAAAAAAATGTAAAAAAAATTTCACTTTGATCATTTTTTTTCTTAAATTTAGATTTCATTGCAAACAATTTCAGACCTTGAAAAATTAAATCGGTTAATATAGAAACTAATATAGAACTGTATACGCCGAGTTACAGCCAAATCCCTTCCCAAGACGAAAATGCTTGATCCGCTTGACGTGGACTCCACCAGATGAATTGAAAGTATTATCAATAGAGTTTGGTATATATTAAACACTGGGACATGTTATTTTAGTCAATCAGTGCAGAAATTCCAAAATATTTTAAAAGGGATCGTGAATAAATTTTGGCATTAGAGGGCAATCACGAGATAATAGTGTCGTCGTTAGAAAAAGTCTCTGGGAAGCCCTGTAATTCCGAAAAACTGAAGGAAAATACCTGCAATGTCCTGTCCCATCCATCTGAACAATGGACCATCACTGAGGTCTTGTGATTCTCAACTTTATCTACAATTCTAACGGCTCCCGCGAGTATATTTTTTATGTGTTTAAGCCACATCGTGGACTCGATTCCAGACAACCACCTGGCTTCATCGATGATAGGGAAACACAATTCTGCGAAAAATTACATACTTTGATATCAATTAGTAAGCTGAAATTCTCCTCACTATCAACGCAATAGGATGAGCATGCCTTAAGCGATGGTCATATCTTAAGGACATGTGATACTTCGTCGTGTGGTAAATCGGGTTCAGTTCCTCCGGTTCATTTTCCACAAAAATTAAAATTTTTTAAAACTGCATTCTAAGATGCAACAAAATAGAATAACGTATACCCTGAACTATTTTTTAGGGATAGCAAAAAATGTTATTCTACTAAACAAAAATGTTATGTATGTGCACTATTTTGAGGTTAAGAGCCGTCTTCAGCTCTGCCATTCCAATACTGTAGGTCTCGATCGTACCGATGCTGCCGGTAGCCACTTAGAAATTATTTTACGAAATAAACCTTTTTTATTTTCTGCAAAAAAGGTTTGTTGCAGGAATTTAGTTACTATTTTTTTTTTGCTTGTCCCAAATTTCCGGCAGAAAATATTTTGTAGTCTGGAAGTAAAGGTGGGGAGACTTGTAACACACATAACCTCAAAATACACACACATTAATCAAATGGACCAAATTAATTCTTTTAAATTATCCCCTAAACGAAGAGTACGGAGACATCTGTTAGCATGTTCGCTATCATTCCCAAATTTTTTAAGACCAAATGTTTATTATTGTAGGAAAAAGTCCGGTAGAAACAAGCTCTAAGGTAAAATCGATAATTTTTTAAGTATCACATGCCCTTAAGAAGCACATCAGAGGCACAGTCACGCCCACTCTAATATTGACAATATCCCTTTCACGGGTCGAATACAAAAGAATGTAGGAAATAATCAAGACTGAACGCACCCTTTAGTTTCCTAAGACTTTCTCTCATCACATGAATATTATGAATATCCAGGAAAACGAGTTCAGCATTTTGATAAGCATCTTCGCTCTCATATCCTCCTCCCCTAGCTTTATTTGCTATCGCATTGGCCATGGGCCTCGCGTCCATTATAAATAGCTTATGACTTTGGGCGTTTGCATCCATGATCAGCTGAATGTATCTTTCGTCTTCACGACTTCTTTTTCCTCCGACTCCAACAAGTGGTTGTGCACAACGAGTTACAGTTGCTTGACTCTCTGGATGTATCCACGCTAGGACGGGTAGTCTTCCTCTACTTCTAAAGGCTGCCGACGACTGTAGATCTTCATCTGTTGCAGCAGTTGGAACAGCTAAAACTGCCGGATAACTGTCACAAAGCGCGTAGGTGTCGTTAATTTTTGAAATTTTCCACATGTCGTTATTGACTCCCTGTGAAAAGGTATTTTACTGCAAACTTGATACGCCAAACCAATATTACAAGGTTCAATTGATATAAGAAAAAGGTGGTACCATTCTTTTTAATTCAGCAATGGGTTCATATACATTCCAGCCATTTTCTGGAAATGTCTCAGAGTATTCAAAGGAAAAAAGAGGCAATTTGTGAGAGATGGGAAACGAATATTGCTGCAGTTTTTCGAAAACATTCCTCCTGGAATGATTCTCTTGCTTATGGGCGAACCTTAGATTGCGCATGTCCTTACAGAATATTTCAATCCCATAAGAGTTCTCTCCTCTACTGGATGCTCCACCAACTTTTTCAATTCTGCTAACGACGCCCAAAGGCATTTCTACAATGTACGGTGGTTCCCTGTCGGTACTTCGAAAGTGGAGTTTGTAGTTTGTCACACTCAGGCATCCTCGAGTTGGTCCGGAATACGGACAGAGATATGTCACCTCTCGTGCAACCCCGCGCATTCTTTCTCCGTTCAGAAGAGGTGGCCCTGTGTCTCCAGTTAGTAGATTCTATTCCAGCAATTAAATTTTATTAGATTTTAACTAAACATTCCTAAAAGTATTTAATTACAAGTTAGTGCGGATTTGCAAAATGTATATTATTTTCAATCATGCTAACTAAAATTATATCATACATCTCTATCAAAAATATAGTCACATCACATATTGTATTGTCATTGTATTGCCATTCAAATGTTTTTTTTTTCAAACGGAATTGAGTATTCTAATATTTCGTCACACTCGTTCGGTAACGTCAAAATGTATAAGGATATACCACTTGGTGGACAGCAAAGCATTGTTTAGATAGGAGTTTGACTAAAATAATTCATTCAGGCGAAATGAAGTAAACATCGTGATTTTATTATGATAAAAGATATACTTCGGGTTTCAATCGTGTACAAAACGACGAATTTTACCGACGTTTCGTAAACATTGCAATTCACTTCTTCAAGGCTGAACTTAAACTAAGGTATCAGGTTATGTTGTTCTTATGTATACTCTCTACGATGCCTGTAATTGGCCAGAGATCCCCACCTTGGAGACAGGACGCACCTGATTGCCCAATCAAGTCTTATTTAAAAAATCCGGGCGGACGGAAAGCCAAATCATATTGGTATTATGACCGTCGTCCCTATTGATGTTTTAAGCTGCTTTAAGATTTCGATTGCTTCTCTATGTTTTTTAGGAAAAATATTGTGTTTTTGCGATGACGGTTGTTTTATCAAATAAAATGTTATGTCCTGTTTCGATATGCTAAACTAGTTTTGATTGCGTAAAACGTTTTAGTTGAAGTTGTCCTATTTTCGCAGGTGGTTTATATATTGTTCGGATGTTGTGTTTGTTGAGGATTCTTCCTATTTGTTCTGTGACAACTTGGATGTAGGGTAGGACGGTGGTCGATTCTCTCTCTTTTGTTATTAGGTTGTTTTGAATTGTTTTCTTGGGTGTATTATCTTATTGCTTTATCAATTTGTTTGATTGTGCAATCTTTATGTATTAGGATTTGTTATGGAGACAGCTCTGTATACAAGGGAGTTGATGACCGATTGTTTTTGAGATTGGCGGTGGTGAGAGGAGGTATGAAGTATCTGTTTGTATGGGTGGATTTTCTGTCAAATTCATGTCCTAAGGTGTTATCCGATTTTTTGTAAACTAGTACACCAAGAAAGGCAATTTTCCGCTTCGTTCAATTTGCATGGTGAATTGGATATTAGGATGTAACTGATTGATGAAATCGAAAAACTTATTTAGTTCATTTAGTCCACGTCGCCAGATGACAAAAGTGTCGTCCACGCAACGGAACCAAAATTCCGGTTCAAGCTTGGATTGATTGAATATTTTGGGTTCTAGATGTTATGAAGATCCCATTGATGCTCTTGAGGTTTGTTCATATAATTGGTTGTTGAAAGAGAAGTTAGCATTATTAAAAAGGAGCTCTATCAAAGGTATGAGCTCGGCGGGAAGTTTGCAAAATATTTAATAATATCAATCGTATCAGAGATTGGTACTTTCCTATAGAGAAAACTCACTAGGATGTCTCGGGGTTGAATGTGAATCTGTAGTATCTTTTTGATAAAGTCAAAAGAGTTTTGGACGTGTTTAACAATTTCCTGTGAAAGAATTCAGTTGCTTTTGTGGATTTTTGTAAGTCTGTAAAAGTCTTGGAGAGATGGAATTCGTAGGTATTAATTTAGATATTATTTGGCTGTCAAGTTTAGTATTTTTGTTTTACTGACTATTGTTTTTATGGGTTCCTCTTTAAGTTTTTTGCATTTATCATCAGTTAGAAGATCTACGATTTTGTTGTTAGTTTTCTATATTCATTATTAATGTTTTGTTGCCTTTATCTGCGGGTAATATTCTAATGTCTTTCTTCCGATTGAATTCTTTGCGGTTTTTTCTTGTTTTGTTAAGTTTGAGGAGAGCAGTTGGGCTTGACGTAAAATTTTGGCCGTCCTACGTCGTACGTCATTCGCTTTTTCAGCTGGAAAGGTATAGATTGTGGATTATAAATTACTGATCATTTCTTCTTTCGGGATTTTGGAGGGGGTACTGCAAAATTGTGTCCTTTCGATAACACTGAAACCATTTTATTGCTAAGATGATGGTCAGAGATGTTTTTTACTGTGTTAGTTAGTGGTGTTTGCCTTATGGAAATAATTTGTCAAATTTTATTTTTTGTTTTTCTGTTTAAGATCTTTAATCCGTTGGGATTGGTCAAATTGATATGCGGTCCAATGTAGACCAAATGTCAAATATAAAATTATTTGATAGGAAAAGATAAAGTTTTAATAGTTTTTTGGAGGTAGTGTGTAAAACAAATGTAATATGTTGTGTTCTTTCTTTTAAGAGCTTTCACGAGGATTCATTATGTCTCAATAATACTTATCCAGTTCTATGAACAAAACTCAGGAGCAGCAATGGGATGTCCAATCTCACCTGTAATAGCCAGCCAACATCTACGAGCCAACATATAAAGGAACATAAGAGTAAAGTCAGGCTAAAATGTTTTACGCAATCAGCACTAGCTGAACATCAAATTGAAACAGGCCATAACATTTTATATGATAAAACAACCTTATTCGCAAAACCACTGAATATTTTTCCAACAAAACATAGAGAAGCAGTCGAAATCTTAGACACCCTAATAACATCAGTAGGGACAATGGTTATAATACCAATCCGATCTGGCTTTCCGTCCTCCCAGATTTTTTACATAAGACTTGATTGGGCAATCAGGTGCGTCCTGTCTCCATGGTGGGGATCTCTGGCCAATTACAGGCATCGTAGAGAGTATACATAAGAATCAGCCCTAAAGAAGTGAGCTTCTGAAATGAATCATCATAAAAACATTAAATCTATTATTTACTTCATTTCTATTGGCAATTTGGAAAATGTGTGATGAAGAAATCCATTGCTGGCGACTTATGTCATAATACTTTGCGATAATAAGTGATTTTAAGTAGATTCATATCAAAGAGACTTTAAAGGATTTTAAAAGGCTTTAAGTGAACTAAGGATTTCTCAAGAGATTTTTAATAATTTCAAAGAATTTAAAGGGATTTTAAAAGAATGCAGAAAAATCGAATCTTTTTGAAGAAAAGTCAAAGATTTTTTAAAGAATCCAAAAAGATTGAAGAATTTTCAATTCATTTATTAAGATTTTAAGGCACTTAAAGTGATTTTTAAGAATGTCAAGCGAGTCACTAAAAAAAGTTATTCAAAAATATTTAACTGAATTTGAAGATTTCAAGGGATGTAATTTTTAAAAATATTTTAAGGATTTTAAGAAAACTAAAAGGATTTGAAGAGATTCGAATAAATTTCAATGTTTCGAGAAAATTCCAAATTTCAAATGATTGTAAGGAAATTTGAGGGGATTTAAAAAAAATCGGAGAAGTTTTAATGATTTTGTAGAAGTCTTACAGGAGTTCTAAGAAGGATCAGTATACGATAATTTTTCTAATCTCCTCGTACCTATAAAACTTCAAAAATAATTGTTTGACGTCTTTCAAACACAGACTTTGACGTACGATCAAAATTCAAAAAGTTTGAACGCCAACAATCACAACAATGCAACAAACCTCAATCACGGCACATTACACTTTTTATTAATGATTGTCCAAATCGCACACTTCACCAATTGCTAACAGTAATTAAAGAAATAGCTTTTCTATCTGAAAAGCAAAGCCATATCACGATTCTTCACTTACTTTCGTCTACGAAAATTAGTTTTAGTCAAACTTCAAGTTAAACAATGCTCTGCAGTATACCAAGTGGTAAGGCCTTATACATTTCAACGTTATTCACATCGCACTGGGGCCTACAGGTATTCTCTAGTGCACCCTACCACGAATTTTATATTTTCAAATCTTGTTTTCTCGAGTTCTTAATATTTCGAATACATAAGATTCTATTCCTGTGTTATTTTAGTCATACTGTCGTTCTTGAGTTTTAAAAGGAAGAAATCCTGATATTGGTAGCAGTTTTTACTGACAAGTAAACACAAGTACTCAATAGTATACTTTATTGAACTGTTAATGCTATATTGTAATATTGCGTTGTTATAATACATTAAAGCATAGATGTTTGGTGACGCACAATATCAAATTAATCGCACTGCTTGAATTGTCAAAGAAAAACTGAATTTACTTTTGAAATGTCTGATTTTTTCATATTTTCAAAATATGTTTTCACATACATAGTTGAACAAGTTTTCACTAACATTTTTTCGTCTCACCTAATATTTATTGTTGTTTACCCAATGTGTGCTTTCTTAATGTGAAAAGTATATTGAGACGCCTGAAGGTTAATATTGTTTTTGATTCTAATAGAAATTCTTGTCCTCTTTCGAAATTCGTTGGAAATTTTTTTTAAAAGTTCAAAATTAATAAAATGATAAAAAAAAGGATTTAATTTAATAGTTTTAACAAGGTTTTAATGTAAGAATAGTTAAGTAAGTCAGAAACAAAGGAGTGTATCGATTATTTAAAAAATGCCAACTTCAAAGGAACTACAAAATTGTATTATGGAGAAAAAACAAATTTCAAAGGATTTTATACATATTTCCCCAAATCTTTGAAAATAACGCGAGGTAAAAGAAAGTGCCAAGAGACATTTTTCTAGAACTTATTAAGAGAGACAATTTGTTTCCATGAACTTTGTTCATATCTTGTGTCGTTTTCAGGGATCCGCCCAAAACTTTCGTTTTGTTACGTTATCTAAAAAGTGTCTAATCCTTTGTTTCCTTTTTGTTGCGGTTTGACAGATGCACGAGGATTCAAATACTTATTTTACAATTAAGTGCAATTAAAAAATTACATATTCCCTTTAAGAACAAACAAACAAGTTATAAAAATGAAGAACTTAAAACTTGTAACGTTCAATTTTAAAGTTGTAAATTGACAAATGTCGTCCAAATATGTGTATTTTACTTATGTTTACATTTAATGGACTTGAAAATAAAGAATTAACATTTTTCAAAAAGAAGCACTTTAGAATAACGTACTATAAACTGAATGATTTTATATTTGTAAATATTACAAAATGGACTTTTCAAGTACAAAGGAACTTCATAACATACGCCAATTTGCATTATTTAATTCAGATACGTCCAAGAGAGATTTCTGGACTTTTTAAAGCATTTTAATTGAGAATTAGGAAATAGTAGTAAAAATATAATAAAATAAATATTCAAACTTATTATTATTATGAATAAAAATGGTTGAGAAATAAACATTTCCAGATAAATAAGCTGAGAATGAAAGTAAATTTGGAACAAAAGGATCAAATTAAATAATACATCGCTATTTAGGTTAATATTTAACTGCCTTTACCAGGTCAACTACTTCTGGATTCTCTTTTTTTGTTTCTAGAGCAGAAACAATATTATTATCAGTTGAGGTAGAGCTTGTAGAAAAGCTTTTCGAATGTGATGCCTTTTCCCAACTTTCCTGAGGTTAGCATGTAAGTTGCAAGTAAGAAAAGAATTATTTTATTTAAAAAACTTTAGCCTTACAATTTTTAATGAAATATCATGCGAAATTTTCTTACCGATTCTTGTCCCATTTTAGAGTTTAGGGAACTACTTTTGCTGTCCGAATTAAGAGAATCTGAACTCGCATTTTTGGAGTTATTCTGTTCCACGTTCAGAACATCCGCACAAGATTTTTTCTCCATAGCTGCCATTTAAATCTGGTCAATCTTAGGTTATTTTAAACAGGCATTGTTTCTTTCAAATGTATGTGCAGCGTCTTTTTGGTTTTGCAGATGCAGCCTGTGATTCTAAAAATAATAATTGCACTTTTAAAAACTTTTTATTATTATGACTATGACGGAATAAATTAATTAATTGGATCTGACACTACGCAGTGACATTAACCTCAACTTAACTCTATTAAAAACCGCGTAATCAATATACAGAATAAAAAAAACGAATTCTGAAAATTGCCACGCCCAATAAACGAAATTTAATTTAATTTGAAATTTCATTTCATTTAATAAATCACTTACAATCCACTTATTAAAAATAAAATATTCTTTACTTACGAATATTTAATAGAAGTTTTTAACTAACTTTTACTACTTTAATTGGTGAAAACGCGCTTGTCAGTTTAATTTGTTTTTAACAGGAGTGAACAGAAGTGACCACAGCCTCTGCCACAGCCATCTTGCCCAGGCCCTATCAACTCAAACATGATGCAAAAAGCTATGCTCCCATTAGGCGCAAGTAAAAAAAATCAACCAATCAAGAAAAGCGTCAAACTTCACCATTTTTAAAAGGACGTCGTGCGGCAAATTTAAACCAAGTTAAACGTGAAGTGTGCTTGTCACAGAATTAACTCGAATTTTCTTGTAAATAAGTGTTTACATTGAGACAAGAAAGAAAAAAGCATGTATTTATTATGTGTAACGAGTATGAAAATGAACCAATTATGACATTATGAATTTATTCCTTGTTTTTCAAAACTTATTTTATAAGAATTGAAATCTTGTATTAGATGAGAACTGTAAATGTAGAACGGAAAAAGAATGTTTTAAAATCGCCAGAAGTTATATTTATCAGAAGTGTAATTATTATAAATAAATTATAGATAATGTGAAGTTTCGGAGGGAAAAACTAGTTGCAAAGTCGGTTAAATTTTTTTTCTGATTGTTTAACTTATCAGAAAGAAAGTATGTATATTTCTGAAGAATGGAATGTCGTCCTTAAAATTTGTTTTAACACTTCGAAACTTTGCACGTACATTTTATTATTGATTGCACTGTTTTTGTATTAGAAATAGAGTAACAGTAATGTAATAAATACATAGAGTACAAACGTATAACAAATTGCATAGTATTATATGTTTTTTTTATGTCGTAAAAGTGATAGTATACTTTTTAGATCGATTTTTACTTACAATAGCATATACATAACCAATTCAGTTTAATAAACCTTGCAAATATGCATGTGTAAATATTTAAAAAAAAGTCTGTGTGCTTTAGATTAATTAATAAGTGCGTTATTTATCGTTGCAGGTGTCTGTATGAGAGGAACTCTGTGAAATTAGATAATGTTTGAATAACAGTTTTTCTTGATTTCATATGAAGTACAGTCATAATATCTTTGGTACAGTGTTGAAGATTAACATAAACATTCACGACCTGAAACGCCGCAACGATGCCGCACGAGGGGAATCATCCCCCGCCAGGCGCCACTCATCGGCCGCCTGCCTTTGCCCCTCAGCCTCCTCACCATCAAGGCCTCGGTCGGTCCCGTCTATACTCTC
>JAAAKG020147429.1:0-10460 GCA_010014905.2 Druon quercuslanigerum
TAGGTCAAAATTGTCGATTTTAAATGTTTACATTTAAAATCGACAATTTTGACCTAATTTTTTCCTTTTTACAATATTTCGATTCATTCTTCAAGAATCATACACTGAAATTCAAGTTATTAAAAATTAGGACTGAAACTGCAACCGAAAGATAAATCCATCCCCCAAACCGGAGATATAACGATATTCTTCATTGAATTATATGAATTAATTCTATGAAATACATTGAATGCAAGTATTAGTATTAAATTCAAATTCCTAATATTTCAAATAAGAATATTGCATTCTCAATCAAATAGATGTCATTTTAACCAAATACTTCAATTTTAAAACGACCCAGAAAAAACAACCTTTTACAAAACATATAAATTTTTATTCCAAAAATAATGATTTTCAACAAAAAAGTTCGTTTTCAAGCAAATAGTTGAATTTCTAGCCCAAAAAGTCGAATTTTCTGTACAGTAGGTACATTTTCAACCAAGGAGATCAATTTTAAAATTAAACAATTGATCTTTAACCCAAGAAATGAATTTTTGAGAAAGTAGTTTAACTTTACAGCAAGTCGTAGTACTTTCAACTCGAATTTATGAATTCTAAACCAAATAGTTAAATGTTATATGAAAATAATAAAATTTTCAAACCTAAATGGTGAACAATCAGCAAAAAATATCTTTCCTACCCTGAAAAGCGGTAAAGTTTTAAATAAAATATACAAATTTTCGACCACATTGATTCGTTTTTTACAAAAAGTATTAAGCTTCAACCAAACAAAGTTAGTTTTCAACCAAAAAAATTAATTTTCTACGAAAATAGCTGAATTTTTCATATGCATTGTTAAATTGCTAACCAAAAATATAATTGAAGACTTTAAACAAAAAGATTTTAATTTAAAAAAAGCAGTTGAATTTAATCGAAAAAAACAACTAATTTACTACAAAATATTTGAATCCTCTACCAAAAGAGATAAATTTTCAAACCTAAAAGTCGAATTTTCAACCTAAAAAGATAATTGTTTACAAAATAGTTTATTTTTTAATCACATAAGTTATTTTTCAAGCAGAAAGTTATTTGTCAACCGTTTTGTTCTATTTTTAACCAAGAAAGGATTACTGGCCAAATTGTTGAATTTTAAACGAAGTAATAACATTTGTATCAAAATAATTAAATTGTTAACGAAACATATGAGAGAGTTTTTAACCAAAAATATTGCAATTTTAATAAAAAAATCAGTTTAATGACCAAAAAAATGATTTGTTAACAAAATAGATGAATCCTTAAACAAAAAAAGATGAATTTTAAAACCAAAATGTGGAGTTTTCAAATAAAAGAGGTAGTGTTCTACAAAACAGTTAAATTTTTAATAAAAAAAGTTTTTTTTATAAGTCTTGAATCTTCAACCAAAAAGGATGACTGTGGTCAAATTGCTGTATTTTCAACAACAAAATTAAATTTTCGTCCAAATAAGTAAATTGTTAACCAATAATTAAATAGAGTTTTCCACTAAAAATATTTTTATTTTAAGGAAAAAACGAATTTTTAACAAAAAAGATGAATCCTTAACTACAAGAGATGCATTTTTAAACCATAATACGTCTTTGCTACCTAATTATTGAATTTTTATGCCAAAAAGATGGATTTTCTACAAAACAGTTGAATTTTTGTCAAAAAAAGTTAGTTCTCAATCAAATAGTTGAATTTTCTACGAAAATAGTAGAATTTTTAACCAATAAGTTTGACTTTTACCAAGTTCTATAATTTTTAACAAATTATATAAATTTTTATACAATAATTGTTAACTAAAAATGATGAATTTTTAATAAAAAAATACCTGCATTATCTTATTAGATTCTATTAATTAAAGGGAAAATAGAGATTTCATTCATTTTTAATACTTTTAAAATATGTGATAAAATACGTTATACCGTATATAATAAACAAGTACGGTAGTTGTGGTGCAAAAACAAACTATTAGAAATTGAAAATAACATTCAAAAAAGCAATTAGGACCCTCTGATAAAGTATTATTAATTTGGAGTTGATTGCTCATTGGCTTGGTTTTACATGTTAGTAAACTACGTACTTAAAAAATGGTTTTCCTCATGTTTTTCTTATTTTTGTGAATATTAATTTTAAAAAAAAAAACATTATTTTAGCTAGGAGTAAATAATTGTTTCATCATCTGAGATTATTTAACTGATAAAAATATATTGGAAAGAAAGTTAAACGTCTAAGGAAACTAAAACACAAAAAGTACGTTTTTCAGTCATTTGTGTGATTGAAAAATGATTTTTTTCTAGTATAATTAGAAAAATGCTTAGGAAACACAGGGGTTTGTGCTTAAAGGAATACGCCGGAACGATAATGATGAGAATAAGGAATCAAAATCTATTGACTACTGATAAAATACATTTCAAAAATGCACAGATGGTCATTTTTCATTTCTGTTTTAATCTACTTTTCAATCTTTGATATTCTTGAAATGTTTAATCACAGAAATGACTAGAAAGGAAATTCACCCCTATATTATGTAGAAAGTTTTTAATAGTAAATGAAATTCCCTTTTTTACCTAACATTCAGCTACTAAAATTCTCTGATCTCTATTATTTTTTAAATAGGGATTCAGAATGGATGCAGACCTCTACGACGAGTTTGGAAACTATATCGGACCAGATTTAGCATCCGAAAGTGAAGATGAAAACGAATATGGAATCGTCGGTGACGAGGGAGACGATCGCGACAGATCTGATGAAGAAATGGAAGAAGACAAGGACGATACACGTGATCAAATGGATACAAACTCAACGGCAGTCGTCTTACATGAGGATAAACGATATTATCCGAGTGCACTTGAAGTTTACGGGCCACAGGTTCGTGATTACATATAAAATAATATCTTAAAAACAAAGCAGTCTTCATCATTCTCAGAATCTCGTTTTGCCAAATAAATACTTTAATCAGTATTGCCGCTGGACCGGGAAATACCGGGAATTTGTTGAAACCAGGAAATGACAGTGAATTTATTGTTTGACCAGGAATTTTACAGATCTTTAGAAGAAAAATTTGTACACGTTCGATTTCAATAGTTTTCTTTAAATAATGAATTAAATTATATTTTTCAATTATGATATCAATTAGTTCACAATGAGTAATTCGGAAATCTTTAACTTTAAAAATTGTCCATTTTTATTTTAGAGCGTACATGTTTGATTTAATTAATTTTAAAATGTAGTCCTGAAGATTTAAGCAACTAAAAAGTAAAGGCGTTTGAAGTTGAAGATTGGTGAAAAACACCCTTTTTATTTTATGAACTGTAAGCATAATAAATAAAATATTTTTTAAATGGATCTTTACTTTAAGTATTAAAAAGCGAGCAATAATTGATTTGACAAAATCGTTCTGAATTATTTCAAAATTTAAGAATTTCCAAATTCTAACGTTAAAAATTAAACTGTTTCAATTCAAAGATCTTATTCATTAAAAAATGTCAATTTTTAACCCATTCAATTTAAAAAAATGAATTAAGACAAAGCATAATTATTGATTATTTAGTAATATTTGACTTTTCACTTAAGACGAGTAAATTGAATCCAAATATTTCAATGTAAACCATGTAAAACTGAAATGTTTGACATAGAGAGCGTTGAATCGTTAAAATTTCGAAGAGCTTTTGATCTTTAAATGTCACAATTTTTATTGTTCTTTACAAGAATTATTTTTAAGTAATATTCTTGAATTTTTGTTGTGTAAATAAAAATTGAACACTTATTATTTGTAGAACACATTTGATTAATTTTAAGAAATATTTAGAACTTTTGAAAAGATTCAAAATTAATTTAAAACGTTTTTAAAAAATTTAGAAGGTTTTTTAGTGTTGTGAATGATTTTTTATGTTGAAAAATTATTTTGAGAGAATATTTAAAAAGATTTTGAAAGATTTCCAAAATTATTTTAAAAAACATCCTGGAAGATTTTATGGAGCTTTTTTGTTAATGGCAGGATTTCCTAAAAATCTCACCAAAAATTCTTTTAATTTTAGAAGATATATTTAGAAGTTCGGAACAAATTTCAAAAATAATTTGAAAATTTGAAAATATTTAAAACAACTTCCAAATTTCTGAAGATTTTGACATAAATCTTTCAAGCTTTTAAAGGATGTTTAAACTATTTAGGATGAAAATAATTTAATTTCTAATTTAAGAAATGTTCAGTTAAAAAAAAAATCATTTTTAAATTTGTAATGTTTCTAGCTTAAAATTGCTTAAAATAATATAATGTTGAAGTACAAAAACTTTGAAGTAAATAACTTTTAAACATTATTTTAAGAGTTTAAAATTCAAGAATTCTACTTTGAATGCTTTAATTTTTAGTTTATTTTTATTACTTTAAATGGAAAAATGTTTTGGCTTAGAGCTACTATTTTTAATTTTATTGACCTTTAAAAATGTTTGCGAACCGGGAAAAAAACGGAAAATGATAGTGAATTTGTTTTTTGTCCGGAGTATTTACAAATTTTTTGAAAGAAATCTGTCCAACTCTGATTTCAACCGTCTTTTAAATAATTAGTTAAGGTTTTATCTTTTTCATTAATGATATCATTTAGTTTATAATGCGTGATTCGAAAATCTTTAACTTTAAAAATGTTCCAATTTAGATTTTAATTTTAAGCGTACATTTTAATTAAATGAATTTTTAAATGCAGTTTTAAAGACGTAAACGATTAAAAATTAGAAGCATTTAAATTTGAAGATTTTGGATAAAAATTTAACTGTATTTTAAAATTAAAAATGTGAATAATAATTTATATTACGAGACGATTCGGATTCAGTTCGAAATTTTAGAATTTCCAGATTTTAACGTAAAAAAATAAACTTTTTCAATTAGAAAGTCTTATTAGTTAAACTAATTTAAGAATTTCGAAAGGCTTCATAACATTGAAAAACATTTCTTAAGAAAATTGAAAAGGATTTTTTATTTAGAAAAATCATTTTAAAAGAGTATTTAAAAATATTTAGGAAGATTTACAAAATTATCAAAAATGATTGTGGAAGATTTTGAGGATTTTTTTTTAATTGGGCAGGGTTAAAAAAAATTTTTAAACAAAGTTTAGAAAAAATCCTAATCATTTTAAAAGATGTTTAGAAGTTCTGAAAAAATTTTTTAAATAATGTAAGACTTTTAAAAAATATAAATCAACATGTAGATGTTTGAGAAATTTAGGTTTTTATTTAAAAAGTGTTCATTTTATAAGAAAATGTAATCGTTCCATTTTTAATTTTTCTAGCTTAAAATTGCTAAAAATAATATAATTTTGAAAATGGTAACATGGATTTATATTTTTGGAACTTATTCTTAATCTTTAAACTTTATAATTTATAAAAGTTTAAATTTCTGAATTTGGCAGTTTAACCGCATTTAGTTTTTAATTGTTTCGTTTCAAAACTTTAAAATTTAATTAGAGTGCTTTGATTTGCAGCTCAGTTTTTATTACTACATATTTTTGAATTCCATTGATCGTGTAAAATGTTTGTGAACCGGAAAAGGCCGGGAATTTTTCTCTTTGATTAAAACATCTTCCCTGCTGTTTATTAACATTTCAGGTGGAAGTACTAGTACAAGAAGAAGACGCTCAGCCTCTAGAAAAACCTTTAGTTGAGCCCACAAAGAAACCAAAGTTCCAACTAAAACAACAGCAACTTCCTGACACAACGTACAACATAGAATTCCTTGCAGACATGATGGACGCGCCTCACCTCATTCGAAACGTAGTTCTGTTAGGACACTTGCATCATGGCAAAACGACTCTCGTCGACTGTTTGGTTAGACAAACGCATCCTTACATGCACTCCGTAACGGACGAGAAACCTTTGAGGTACACGGATACACTTTTCACCGAACAGCAGCGAGGCGTTTCTATTAAAGCGACACCAGTAACTCTTCTCCTGCAAGATGTGAAATCAAAGTCTTATCTCTTGAACATATTCGACACTCCGGGCCACGTAAACTTTTCCGATGAAGCCACAGCCGCTATTCGGATGTCGGACGGTGCGATGTTGGTTGTCGATGCTGCAGAAGGTGTCATGTTAAACACAGAGCGACTTCTCAAACACGCTATTCAAGAAAAGCTGGCAATAACAGTCTGCATAAACAAGATTGATCGTTTGGTTTTAGAACTGAAATTACCGCCAATAGATGCATATTACAAACTGAGGCATATTGTTGAAGATATCAATACTAAAATCGCAGAGATGTCGACTGACGAGAATCCTGGCTACGTATCACCTTCACTCGGGAATGTTTGCTTTGCTAGTTCCGAGTACAATGTTTGTTTCACGCTGAAATCCTTCGCGGCTCTTTACGCTAGAAGGAGTCCTTCAATAAATATCAACGAATTCGCAAAGAGGCTCTGGGGAGATATTTTCTTCAATTCGAAGACGAGGAAGTTCACGAAGAAACCGGCGCATAATACGGCGCAGAGGAGTTTTATCGAATTCATTTTAGAGCCGCTTTATAAAATCTTTGCACAGGTTGTTGGAGATGTTGATACTACTCTACCCGGTGGTAAGTTTATTTATACGTTTAAATGAATATTTATTTTAAGAGTATGAAAAAAGTAACATGATATCTTTTTAGAGGGTTTGTTTGACACATTAAAGTATGAAAAAAAAATTAATTTTAATTTTCATACAAAATAGCAACGAAAGAGCATGTCTTGAAAATCGTCTTTTTTTAAAAGACCTTCACAGGAGAACATTTTTCTCGTGAAGTGTAAGACATGGAATGAAAAACCTAAAGAAATTTTAGTTTATACACTTGGCTATAGAACTACGTAGGGTTTCTTTCTTTAAATCAAATTTTGTAGAAATAGTGGAATTTTGAAATAATGAATCGATTTTTTGTCAAAAAAAATAAGCAGTCGATTGTTTATAAACAAAAAAAATTACAATAAATCAAACTTTTTGGTTGAAAAATCGTCTTTTGGTTTGAAATTAATTTTTTCGACTGAAAAATTAACTATTCTATTTTGGTTGAAAACTCATATTTTTTGCTTGAAAAATCAACAGTTTCTTTGCAATTTTTTCTCTCTCCTGACCGAAAAATCTTTGTTGACTCAGAATTCCTTTTTTTTGTAAAGCAAAATAAATGAATTTATTGAAATATAAAACTTTTTTGATAAAAATTAATGTTCTTGGTTGAAGATTCATCATTTTAATTCGAAAATTCATCTCTTTGGTGCAAAATAAGCTATTTTGTTGAAAATAATTTTTTTTATCCTTAAGCGTTTATTTTTTTTACAAAAAAATTGAACTATCTTGCCTATTCCATCGTTTTAGTTAAAAATTCATCTCTTTGAACGACTATTAATTTTTGTTACTAAAGATTTCATTATTCAATTTTTGGTTGAAAAATTGTCTCTTTTTTGTTGAAAATCGGTCTCTCTAGTAGAAATTAATCTTCAATTATTCTAGTAAGATGTTCATCATTGTATTTGAAATTTCAGCTTTTTGGTTTAAAATTCAACTATTTCAGTTAGAGATTCGTCATTTAATTTTAAAATTAAACACTTTATTTGAAAATGTAACTGTTTTTTTAAATTAGGTTTTTTGGTTGAAAATTAATTCGTTAACTGAACATTTATTTGTTCAAGTGTGGTTTGACAATTTATTTTTTTTATTTAAAAATTCATTTCTTTTGTAAGAAAACTCACCTTTGTTGGTATAGAATTGATTTTTTCTTTAAAAATTAATCTTCTCGTTTGATAGTACATCTTTTTGGCTGAGAAATCAAGTATTCCAGTTAAATGTTTATAAATTTAGTTGAAAATTAATTTTTTGGGTTAAACATTAGTCTTGTTATAAATTATTATTTTTCGTTTAAAAGTCATCTAGTGCAGTGTGTTGAGGTTTGCTTGAGAATTTATTAATTTTATTGAAAAATCGTCTTTTTCGGTATATAATGAATATTGTTGGTTGAAAATTTAACTTTTGGTTAAAAATTAATTTATATTTTTGAAAATTCAATATGTTTACTTGAAAAGTTAGAATTTCCAAGCGTTTAAAATTTAATTTAATATAGTACTTGCATTCATTTTATCTAGCACCGAATTTCAAGTATAAGAAGATCAAATACAAACTTGAAAATGTAACTAATTTTTCATTAATTCGTTTTTTTTAATTATTTTTTTCAATTGAAAATGTAACTATTTCAATTAAATATTACGTAATTTGAGTTAAGTACAATTAATGAGAAAGCAATATCAATGTAGTCGAGAAAATTTTTTTGTCGCCAATTTTTTATTTTATATAGAAGAACCTTGCAATGAAAAACTCCTTACAAAATTCGTTTTTCAGTGACTAAAGTTTTTTTCTTAAATTAATTTTTAGAGCTTCCGAATTTTGAATTTCAATATGTTGTTGTTTTAAATTAAAATAATTAACATTTTAGGACTATTTAGCCATGAAATATTTCAAAATTTTATATTACAGGCTTTGATTGTCAGTTTTAAATTTATTTATTTTGGATATTTTTTATCTTAATTTTTAATTCTCTATCTAAGATCTTAAAATAATCTTTTTTTAGTTGAAGATTTAAACAAATAAGTCATTTTAAATTAAAAAATTGTATATTCGAGAATTTATATAATGAAGAATTCTTCTATATTCTTCTAAAAGAAGATTTGAAGTTAAAAAATTAAAAAATTGAGTTTAAAATAAAATTAATGAAAATTAAACCACACGAAATGATAATCAGTAAAAGAAAAATTTTGGTAATTTTAAATGGTTACAATTTCCGATTTCTAAATATTTAGGAACAATGCTAAATTTTTAATTTTTTCCTTTCGCAGGTTTTAATTTTTAATTAAAATTTAATTGTTTACATTCTGTAAAGTATTTATTAGCAATTTAAAAAATATTAATTTTTAAGCGATTTAAATTTACTTTCAATAATTCAAATTTTAAAGGGTTTGAGCATAAAATAGTTTTAATATCACAATTTTTGGTAAATAACATTTTGTTCAGTTTCAAATGAAGCTCGCATTTGTTTTAAAATTGTTAACTTAATGTTAGTTAATGTTTAATGTAGTTAAATGTAGTTTAATGTAGTTAGTTTTAATGTTAACTTGTAATTTTGTTATGTATGATCCAATTTCCAAACTCTGAATCTTAAAAATTCAATTTTTAACGTTTTGACATTGTCCTATTTTTAAAATTTTAATCTAAAATTATTCCAGTTTCGTGATTCTCTAATTCAAATTAAAATTGTTTAATTTCTAGAGCTTCGAATTAGAAACTATATAATTCAACTCCTTTTTCTAACTAAATTGTTCAAAATCAGATAGAGTAAAGCACGATCTCTGTATTTTCCTTTATTAGACGCAAAAATTGTATTATCCTTCTTATTATATCATTTAAATTTAATTAATTTCTTGCAAAATGGTTTGCCGATACTTATCGAGTTCCGCAATTGATAATATATGTGAAAAAACAGTGGTTTTTTTCAAAGAGTTAAGCGGGAGGAAGTCGGGAGACAACAATTTTGAAAATAGTGGCCACCCTGTTGATGATTAATTCTCGAAATATTTTTAATTTACAGTTCTAGATCAATTGGGAATCAGGCTAACATCGGAGGAGATGAAAATGAATATTAGACCCTTGTTGAGACTTGTCTGCACGCGGTTTTTGGGTGACATGTCTGGATTTGTAGATATGTGTGTCAATCACATTCCTAGTCCTCTCGATCACAATTCGGTTAAAGTTCAACATATCTACACGGGTCCCATCGATTCGCCACTCGCGCAGGACATGGTCAACTGTGATCCAGATGTAAGTGCTAAAAGCTGGTTTAATATTTGTACGAGTTCACTGATATATATTTCTCTATATTATAAAAAGATATCGTTGCCGCTGTTTTAGGAATCGAGATTCTCTCTACATGCCTGCCCAACCTTCTTAAATGGCCGATTAACTTCCCGAAATGCCTGTTACGTCCTTAAATTCTCGCTACCTCCCTAAATGCCCGATCAACTTTCTGAAATGTCCGATTAACCTCCCTGAATGCCTATCCAACTTCTCTAACTCCCTACCCACTAGCCATACCAAATTTTAGAAAATACAGGGCGTCTGCCCTAATTGGAAAATCTGGATTTATCAGGGAATTTTCGTATGCCTAGAAAAACCTGCTATTATCAGGGATTTTTTTTAAGTCAGGGAATTTTTTCGAAATTGTGCATAGCTTTTTTAAATTGCAATCTAAATTTGAATAACAATGCAATCATCTTTTTGCTTTAAAATTCAGCAGTTTGTTTATAACTTGCTGTCTCTCTCTCTCTCTCTCTCTCTCTCACCCTCTCTCTCTCTCTCTCTCTCTCTCTCTCTCTCTCTCTCTCTCTCTCTCTCTCTCTCTTTCTATTTTTCTTTTTTTTTTTTTATATTTTTTTTTAAAACAAACATTTTTTTTTTTT
>JAAAKG020147430.1:0-10460 GCA_010014905.2 Druon quercuslanigerum
TTTGGTAGAAAATTCAACTATAAGGATGAAAATTCGACTTTTTGGTACTAAATAAATTTAATTGGTTACAAATGCAACTGTTGTGTTAAAAATTAATTTTTTTCAAAAATGTATTTAAGTTTTTTGTTGGAAAATTCGTTTTGGCTAGTAAAATCCAACTTTTTTTTATTTTGAATTGAACTTTTTTTGATTGACACGTTAACTATTACATTTTTCGTTAAAAAATCACTTTTTCATTATTTTTTTGGAAAAGTAATTATTGTTAACTGGAAATTGAAATATTTTATTAAAAATTCAACTGATTGGTAGACAATAAACTTTTAGGATAAAAATTTTTATTCTGGGATTGAAAATTAATCTCTTTCTGAAGATATTTCTTTTTTTTTAATCCAACAATCTGGTTTTTCATTCGTCTTTTTCATTTTTTTTTTGAAAAAATAAGTTTTTTTAACTGAAAATTCAAATATTTTATTAAAATTTCAACTGATTTGTAGCAAATTCAATTCAATTAACAACAATTCAATTTAAAAAAAATTGTTTTTTGTTTACACGAAAATTTAACAATTTCGTAGAAAATTCAACTATAAGGATGAAAATTCGACTTTTTGGTACTAAATAAATTTCTTTGGTTACAAATGCAACTGTTCTGTAAAAAAATAATTTTGCGTTTTGTCGTAAAATTCGTTTTTGATAGTGACATCCAACTGTTCTTTATTTTGAATTAAAATTGTTTTGATTGAAATATTAAGATTAATATTAATAATAATATTAAGATTAAAAATTTTTGTTGAAAGTTCGTCTTTTTCATTCTTTTTTTTGTAAAAGTAATTTTTTAACTGAAAATTCAAATATTTTATTAAAAATTCAACTGATTGGTAGACTATGAACTTTTTAACTCAGAATTTATATGCTGGGATTGAAAATTAATCTCTTTCTGAAGATACTTCTTTTCCTTTTTTTAAAATCCGACAGTCTGTTTAAAAATGAATCTCTTTCTGTAGAAAATTAAACTTTTCAAAAAAAAATTGTTTTTTGTTCACACAAAAATTTAAAAATTTGGTAGAAAATTCAAATAAGTACAGTAGTATAAACAGTTTGAAAGTAAAGTAGACAAAAAGCCGAAAATTCTGAGATATGAAAAGTATCAAAATTCGATTTTGTAGGCGCTAGCTTAATGGACCTCAAATTGAGAGTCTTCCTTGGCGATTAACTAAGCAATAAATTAAACAATATAAAAAATAATTCAAATTCAAGTGATCTCCTAGAATCAATCTGTATGAATTGCAGTCGCAAAAGCCTTTCAACCCGGAATAATAACATCATCAATTAAATTTACAGCTCACGTAACTAGTAACCATCATCACTGTAATTACCACGATATTAATTACCCCCTAATTTGATGAGCCAGTGTCCATCATTTCTATTCAGAATTTCCACAATACGAGACACAAATTGGCTCTGGAAACTCGAAGCTCAAACAAAGCGTTCAAAGTCGCATTTTACAGCTGAGGGAAGATTCGAGTAAACATTTCCGGAAGCGGAATTTTGAACAGCTTCTTCCTGGTTCCTTCGAAAGTAATGTTCCGTTTCTTCCCGGTAGCAGCAGAAGCAGCAGCAGCAGCCAATCGGCCCGTTCCATTTAGCGATGCGTCTCGAAGTTTCAACCGGAAGTAATGTTATGCGCGGAGGAGAGTAAAAACCTAGGGTAGGTCGGCAGGAGAAATGAGGATGAAAGGGGTGGAAAGGGGTGTAGAGGGGCGGGGGTGGACTTCACTGACTGCAGGGTAACGTGGAAGCCGCGAGCGGATGGCGTAACCGAAATTACTTAGTCTGGCTTTCAGGGGCAACCGAGGAGAAAGGACTTGTTGCGCGGCTAAGCTGCGGCTGCGGTTAAAATATCGGAAATTTAAGCATTGCCTGGAATTTACATACTTTTTTTCCCGAGTCAAACCGCCCGGCCCGCACTGGGAAGAAAAATTACTTTTTTCGTTTGTAATAACTCAGAGTTGACAAACCTTCAACGATAAGGAGACAAAAAAATTGAAGAAAAAAATTCTGATCACGTTTTCGAGGATGTTTTCAAAACCTTTTTTATTTAGTTTTTCAATTTTTTAAGAAATATCTATTTTGAGGGTTGCGCAGTTTTGTATAGAAAAGATTATTATTTTAGTTACTTGAATTTTTAATTTCAGAATATAAATTTTCAACAATAAGGTTAATTTTCAACTAATCAGTTATAAAAATTTATTTTTGACAAAAAAAAAAAAAGAATCAAAAATATGAATTTGTAGCAAAAAAGAATTCCCTCAAAAAAAACTTGAATCCGATACTGAAACAAATTATTTTTTAACAAAGCAGTTGCATTTATAACTAAAGAAATTTATTTTGTACCAAAAAGACGAATTTTCATTCGTATAGTTGAATTTTCTACCAAATTGTTAAACTTTCGTGCAAACAAAAAACAAATTTTCTTTAAAAAAATTGAATTTTCTAACTATCAGTTGCCTTTTTAGTAAAATATTAAAATTTTTTAAAAAAATGTGTTTTTAACCAAAAAAACAATGAAATATACGAATTTTCAACTAAAAATTTAATAGTTAATATTTCTATCAAAAAAATTGTAATTTAAAATAAAAAAAGTAGGATTTTACTAGCAAAAACGAAATTTTCCCACAAAATACTTGAAGACGCTTTTGAAATTTTTTTTTAACAAAACATTTTCATTTGTAACTAAAAAAGTTTATTTTGTCCCAAAAAGACGATTTTTGATCCGTATAGTTGAATTTTCTACCAATCAGTTGAACTTTCATTAAAATATATAAATTTCCAGTTAAAAAAACTTATTTATTACAAAAAAACAGAACGAGATAACACATTTTTGGATTTAAAAAAAAAGAAAAAAAAATATCTTCAGAAAGAGATTAATTATCAATCCCAGAATACAAATTTTTCTAAAAAAAAGTTAATTTTCTACCAATAATTTTCAATTTCAATAAGATATTAAAATTCTCATTAAAAAAATTTATTTTTAACAAAAATAGAATAAAAAAGAGGAGTTTTCAACGAAAAATGTAATAGTTAATACTTCAATAAAAAAAATTTTAATTCAAAATAAAAAACAGTTGGATTTTACTAGCAAAAACGAATTTTGCAACAAAAATTTGAATACGCTTTTGAAAAAAAATATTTTTAACAAAACAGTTGCATTTGTAACCAAAGAAATTTATTTTGTACCAAAAAATCGAATTTTCATCCGTATATTTAAATTTTCTACCAAAGTGTTAAATTTTTGTGTGAACGAAAAACCAATCAGTTGCAATTTTAATAAAATATTTAAATTTTCTGATATAAAAATTTATTTTAAACAACAAAAAGAATGAAAAAGAATATAAATTAAATTAATTATTATTAATTTAATTATTAAATTAATAAATTAACTAAATTAAATTAAATAATAATATAAATTTTTATCAAAAAAGTTAATTTTCTACTAAACAGTTGAAATTTTGATAAAACATTTAATTATTTAGTTTAAAAAATTTATTTTTGATAAAAAAACAATGAAAAAGATGAATTTTTAACGAAAAATGCAATAGTTAATATTTAAATAAAAAAATTTGATTTCAAAATAAAAAACAGTTGGATTTTACTAGCAAAAACCAATTTTCCCACAAAACACAAAATTATTTTTTAACAAAACAGTTGCATTTGTGAGAAAAGAAATTTCCTTTGTACCAAAAAGACGATTTTTTATCCGTATATTTGAATTTTCTACCAAATTGTTAAATATTCGTGCAAACAAAAAACAAATTTTCTTTTAAAAAGTTGAATTTTCTACAGAAAGAGATTTATTTTCAACCAGACTATCGGTTAAAAAAAAGAGAAAGAAATATCTTCAGAAAGAGATTTATTTTCAATCCCAGAATATAAATTTTGATTGAAAAAGTTCATTGTCTACCAAACAGTTGAATTTTTAATAAAATATTAAAATTTTCAATTGAAACATTTATTTTTAACAAAAAAACCAATGAAAAAGACGAATTTTTCAACAAAAAATTTAATACTCAATATTTTAATTGAAAAAATTTTATTTCTAAATAAAAAATCGTTGGATTTTCCTAGCAAAAACAAATTTTTCCACAAAAAACTTGAATACGCCTTTGACAAAAATTATTTTTTAACAAAATAGTTGCATTTGCAACCAAAGAAATTTATTTTGTACCAAAAAGACGAATTTTGATCCTTATAGATGAATTATCTTCAAAAAGAGATTAATTTTCAATCCCAGAATATAAATTTTCACCCAAAAAGTTAACTTTATACCATTGGAACTTTTAACAAAATATTTAAATTTTTAGTTAAAGAAATTTATTTTTAACAAAGAAAAAAGAATTGAAAAAGACGAATTTTCAATAAAAAACTAATAGTTAATATTTCTGTCAAAAATTGTAATTCAAAATAAAAAACGGTTGGATTTTACTAGCAAAAACGAACTTTTCCACGAAATACTTAAAAACCCAAATAAAACTAATTAATTTTTATCAAAACAGTTGCATTTGTAACGAAAGAAATTTATTTAGTACCAAAAAGACGAATTTTAAACCTTATAGTTAAATTTTGTACCAAATTGTTAAATTTTCGTGTGAACAAAAAAAAATTTTTCTTTGAAAAAGTTGAATTTTCTACAGAAAGAAATTTATTTTTAAACACACTGTCGGATTTAAAAAAAAAAGAAAAAGAAATCTCTGTAGAAAGATATTAATTTTCAATCCCAGAATATAAATTTTCATTCAAAAAGTTAATTTTCTACCAATTAGTTGAATTTTTAATAAAATATTAAAAATTTCAGTTTAAAAAATTTATTTTCAACAAAAAAAGAATGAAAAAGACGAATTTTTAACGAAAAGTGTAATAGTTAATATTTCAATTTTAAAAATTTTGATTCAAAATAAAAAACGATTGGATTTTACTAGCAAAAACAAATTTTCTCACAAAATACTTGAAAACACAACTGAAACGAATTAATTTTTAATACAACAACTGCATTTGTATCCAAAGAAATTTATTTTGTAGAAAAAAGACGAATTTCAAACCTTATAATTAAATTTTGTACCAAATTGTTGAATTTTCGTGCAAACAAAAAAAAAATTTCTTTGAAAATGTTCAATTTTCTACAGAAAGAAATTTATTTTACAACATACTCTCGGATTTAAAAGAAAAGGAAAAGAAATATCTTCAGAAGGAGATTGATTTTCAATCGCAGAATATAAATTTTTATTTAAAAAGTTAATTATCTTCCAAGAAGTTGAATCTTGAATCAAGTATTTAAATTTTCAGTTAAAAAAATTTTGATTTTAACCAAAAAAGCAATGAAAAAATCGAATTTTTAACGAAAAATGTAATAGTTAATATTTAAATCAAAAAATTTAAATTTAAAATAAAAGACAGTTGGATTTTACCAGCCAAAACGAATTTTCCCACAAAATACTTGAACACGAAACTGAAACGAATTAATTTTTTACACAAGAGTTGCATTTGTAACCAAAGAAATTTATTTTGTACCAAAAAGACGAATTTTAAACCTTATAGTTAAGTTTTCTACCAAATTGTTGAATTTTCAACAAAAAGATCAATTTTCTACAGAAAGTGATGAATTTTTAATCACAGAAGATAAATTTTAATCAAAAAAGTAAAATTTCAGCCAATCAGTTGAATTAAAAACAAATATTTAAACTTTTAGTTTAGAACACTTATTATTATTATTATCAAACACAGCAGAATAAAAAGATGAATTTTTAACAAAAAATTTAATCGTTAATATTTCAAAAAAAAAATTTAATTAAAAATAAGAAACAATTGGATTTAGCCAGAAAAAAACGAATTTTCACACAAGCGACATAAAAACGCAACTGAAAAAAATAATTTTTAACAGAACAGTTGCATCTGTAGCCAAAGAAATTTATTTTGACCAAAAAGACGAATTTTCGTCCGTATAGTTCGATTTTCTACCGAATTGTTGAATTGTCGTTTCGAAAATTTTTTTTATGTAAAACAGTTGAATTTTTAACAAAAAATTCAATTTACTGTGTAAAATGATTAATTTTCAACCGGGCAGTCGCATTTAAAACAAATGAAATTTCTACAGAAACAGATGAGTTTTCAATCCCAGAATAACAATTTTTATTTAAAAAGTCTATTTTCAACCAATCAACTGAATTTTTAATCAAATATTGAAATTTTCAGTTGACAAAATTTATTTTCAACAAAAAATGTAATTAAGAAGACCAAGTTTTGACATAAAATGTAATAGTTAATATCTCAAGAAAAAAATTTTAATTTAAAATAAAAAACTTTTAGGTTTACGCATCAAAAACGAATTTTTCCCAAAGGACGAATATTCATCCGCATAGTTAAATTTTCTACCAAATTCTTGATTTTTTTTGTCGAAAAAATGCTCTATAAGAAAGTTAAATTTTCTACAAAAAAAGTTAATTTTTTAAAGATTTTTCACTAAAAAGATCATTTATCACGCGAAAAACGAAATTTCAAGAAACTAGTGCAATTATCAACTAATTTGAATTAACAAAAATTTGATTTTTAAACAAAGCAGGTGAATTTTTAATTAGAATGTAGAACTTTCAAACAAAAAGGATACAAATTTTGAGCAAAAAAATAATAATTTTTAAATAAAAATTATAAATGCCCAAAAAAATGTTACCATTTTTAACCATGAACAATTTGTTGTCCAAAAAAAATCAATAATAAAAATACTTTACATTATTTAAGCACCGACCCTTATTATCAATTTTGTAATTAAATTAAAAAAATAAAAAGAATAAATCAGACAGGGATTTCAAGTTTCGTTTTAACCCTTTTCGAAGGGTCCCTAATGAGAAAAATTAAAGAACGAGTTAAAGAATAAAACAGTCTGATCATCACCCTTGTTACTTTTACTCGAACACGTAAAAACAAGTAAATCCCAAATTGTAATGCCTTTCCCTTAATAAATAATAATCAACTTTCTCCTTATTATTATTTTTTTATTATTTTTTTTTCATGAGTAATGAGGAAATTGAGAGGTAAATGGCTGGTACTCTCATCCCTCGAGGGCATTGCATTGCTACATATAAGTACGTATAAGCGTCATTTGAAATAATACAAATAAATAAGCTGCAATGATTTCCATTCAAGTCAATTTGATATTTTTTACAGAAAAAAATTAATTCGCCCGATTAAATTAATCACGACTGAAACATCAGTCAAATACTAGTACAATTTAAATTTGTGGTTGATTTTTATCATTTATTAGAATGTCATAGTGTAATCAATATTTTAATTTAAAAATAATTTCAATATTTTTTTATAGCAGACAAATCAGTCAATTCCACTGATTGGCAATCAGTCACTTTAAGTGACTTTTTGCTTCAGCCAGCGATATTGAGTTACTTATCCGTCAAAGCGACTGTTATGTCATTATATTATTTATTTATATATTTATAATTTAATTTTGTTAATAATTTACTACTGGCAAAACAGTCGTTTTAAGAGATGAAAGTGAAAGTGACTGATTTGTTTGTTATAAAACAGAAGTAAAATTATTTTGTAAACCAAATTCGCAATAAAATTATAATGTTTTAATAAATAAATTAAACGAAACATGAATGACTGGTTAATGCATCAGAATTTGCAGATTAAATCAATCAAATTTCTACACAGAAGGATGATTTCAGTAGAAGTGACAGATTTGTATGCTATATAAAAATAGTAAAATTATTTTATAATTAAAATTATTTCTTAAAGTCTTACATTTTTATAAATAAATCAAATCAACCCTAGATGTGACTAATTAATTAAATTAATTAAATAGATATAATGCAGCGATTTATAGTCAATTGAATTCTACATTTTTTACAGAAAATATTATTTGACTGATTAAATTAATTACGCATATCTTGAGTGAAAAATTAGTTACTTCTGCTAATTGAACAGTTGTTTTAACGGATGAATCAGTCAATATCGCTGACTAAATCAGTCACTTGAAATGACTGATTTTCAGTGAGATGAAGTGACTGTTTAATCTGCTATATTTCTCTTGGTGTAAAATGCAATTTAATAAACTTTTTTGTTAAAAAGTCATATTTTTGGTTGAAAATTCAACTAATGAATCTGATTTTCTAGCTTGAAAACTTTACTATTTGGTTCGAAATTCATATTTTACAATTTGTTGTTTGTCGTTGCTAAAAATGATTTTTTTTATCTGAAAATTTAACTATTTCATTATAGGTTAACATTTTTTTAGTCGATGATTCAACTATTTGGTTGAAAATTCGATTTTTTTTAAATTGGTAATTTAATAGAAAATAAGTTAATCTTCTTGGTTGAACTTTTTAGCGGATTCTAGGAAAATTAATAATTTAACGATTTGGTTGTAAATTTGTGTATTTTTTTGAAAATTTGTCTTTTGACAGAATAAATTTTTTGGTTGAAAATTCGTCGTTTTCGATTAAAAATTTATCTCTATTGGCTGAAAATAAACTATCTTTTCGAAAATTCAAATTTTTGGTTTGAACATCTATCTATCATGGTTAAAAAATAATTTATTTGTTTGAAAACTCATTTGTTGTTGAAAATTAATTTTTTTAACAAAAAATGTAACTATTAAATTTTCGTTGAAAAATTCACCTTTTCATATGGATATTTGACTATTTAGTTGAAAGCTAATCTTTTAAAATAAAAAATTGAGTATTTAGTTAAAAACTGCTCTTTTCAGGTAAAAATTTATCTATCTTGATAAAAAATCGTATTTTTAGTTGAGAATTTATTTCTTTTTTTAAAAAATCGTCTTTTTGGTAGAAAATTATTCTCCTTGATTAAAAAATCATCTTTTTCGTTTATGTTTATTTATTTAATTAACAATTTAACTACTTTGAAAATTCACCTAATTTTTTGTTGAAATTTGTTTTCCGAACTGAAAATTTAACTATTACTTTTTCCGATTAAAAAATTACCTTTCTCAGTTAAAAATTCGACAATTTAGTTAAAAATTGTCCTTTTCAGTTGAAAATGGATGTATTTTGTTAAAAAATTAACTATTTGTTTAACAATTTATTTAATTTCTTGTATAAAATTATTTTTTTAAATGAAAATTTACTTATAACATTTGGGCTGAAAATTTATTTCTTCCATTAAAAAATCATCTTTTTGGTTGAAAATGTATTTTTTTGTTAAAAAATTAACTATTTAGTTGAAAATTCAATTAGATTATTGTAAAAAATAACTATAACATTTTTTCAGAAAATTTATCTTTTTTAGTTAAAAATTTGAGTATTTGGTTTAAAAGTGATTAAAACTATTCTCCTTGGTAAAAAAATCATCTTTTTGGTTGAAAATTTAACTATTTTGAAAATTCACAGAATTTTTTTATTGAAAATTAGTTTTCCAATCTAAAAATTTAACTATTATATTTCTCGATTAGAAATTTATCTTTTCCAGTCAAAAATTCGATTATAAAAAACTGCCCATTTTAGTTGAAAATGTATTTTTTTTTGTTTTGAAAAATTGAATATTTGGTTGATAATTTATTTAATTTGTTGTAGGAATGTGATTTTTCAAATTAAAATGTAACTATAGTATTTAGGCTAAAAATTAATCTTTTTTCGTTAAAAATTCAAGTATTAAGTTTAAAACTAATTAAAATTAATCTTCTTGGTTAAAAAATCATATTTTTGGTAGAAAAGTTAACTGTTTTGAAAATTCGCATAATTTTTTTTTTGCAAATTAGTTTTCAAAACTGAAAATTGATCTATTATATATTCGATTATTTCGTAAAAAACTGACCATTTTAGTTGAAAACTTTTTTTTTGAAAAATTACCTATTTGGTTGACAATTCAATTAAATGAATTGTCAATTAATATTATAAATAAAAATTTAACTATAACATTTGGGCTGAAAAGTTATCTTTTTTAGTTAAAAATTCGACTTTTTAGTTCAAAATTAAAGAAAACTAATCTATTTGGTTACAAAAATCATTTTTTTGATAGCAAATTTAAATATTTTGAAAATTCGCATAATTTTTCGTTGAAAATTAGTTTTTAACACTGAAAATTGATCTATCATTATTATTATTATTATCTTTTTTTATTATTATTTTTTATTATTTTTTATTATTTTTATTACTATTATTATTATTATTATTATTTCTCGATTAGAAATTTACCTTTTCTAGTTAAAAATTCGATTATTTAGTAACAACCGAACCATTTCAGTTTAAAATGTATTTTTTTAAAAATTGGTTGTAGAAAATTATTTTTTTAAATGAAAATTTAACTATAACAATTGGGCTGAAAATTTATCTTTTTTAGTTAATAATTCTAGTATTTAGTTCTAAACTGATTAAAATTATTCTCCTTGGTTAAAAAATCATCTTTTTAGTTGAAAATTTAACTATTTTGAAAATTCG
>JAAAKG020147431.1:0-10459 GCA_010014905.2 Druon quercuslanigerum
CATCAACATATTATAAAAAAAATAAAACTCATTTTTTTAGTTTTGATCACCTTTTTGTGAATCCGGACCACTGTGCGGCGCTGCCCTTTTCTCAAAAACGCAGCGGGAGGTCGAGAGTGTTACTTTTTTAAAGATGCTGTAAACCCCGGATGTAAACTGAGTGCCTGTCATGCATCACTAGACCTTCCTATTGTTATAGAATTAGAGACGCCTCAAAGAAATAAAAAATAATAAAATATTATGGAATTGAATATTAATTTCGCATTTACTTAAATATTATACTCATTATTGACAATATTGGCCAATTTTCCCAATCTGTTTTACTCCATTCTTGCGTAAATTATATCACAAAATTGATTCAGGCAATAAAAATGAAATTAAGCTATGTTTCCGCGAGAAAATATACCTTTCTGCTTACTTCTCAGATTCTTCGACAAAAGACAGTTAAAGAAAGATGTAGTGCCAAAAATGTTAAATTTCAGAATCGAAAAAGTATGGAATTGCAAATTATTTCATTTTCAAGATTTACACTTGAAGGGTATGCATTTCGCAGCCTTTTCTTGAGCAATTCTTTCTCCACAATTTTCAATTGAAAAATTCTGCAATCATAGACATTCAAAATTTTGCAATATTTTTCCTGTAATCTTTATTTGATTTTAAATACAACTGCTTACTTCACAAAGAATGTGTTGTTGCTCACGATTGGCGAAATATTTTCACTCAAAATTTATATTCTATGGCTCAATTTCACTGTTTTTCAATCCAAAAATTAAAATATTAATCACAGAATGGGAGAAGCCTACTTTTTCTAGGTACACGGTAGGGCTATAAAATCATCATATTAAATACAACCATGTGTAAATATTATACTATTTTAAAAATTTTACATGAAGGATCAATATACAACTGAACAATTAAAATTGATATTACTAAAGATTTTACAAAGCTTTCAATCATTTTATATTCCATGGTTTCAAAAACATCTCACAAACATTTCAAAATTTCTGTAAAGATTTCTGGTAGATTTGAAACATCTTAATAATTTCCAAATATTTGACAAAAATTTCGAAGGTTTTGCAAAGATTTCCGATCGATTTGGAAGATTTCGATGATTTTCCAAAGACTTCACAAGGATTCAGATAGATTTAACATATTTCACAAAGACTTCAAATATTCCAGAAAAAATTCTGATAGATTTGAAACAGTACACAAAGACTTTAATAATCTTCCTAGTATTTGAAATAATTCAAACATTCAGCAGATATTTCGGATATATTTATAATTTATTAATTTATCAATATATTAATTAGGTAATTTGAATAATTAATTTCTCAATTTATATTCGAGAATTTATAATTTATTTTTATATTCTATTATTTTTTCAAAATTCCAATTTTGCGAATTCAAGGTGGCCCCTAGAAAGTGTAAAAATGATTTTATGTCATAAACGTACGAGTTAAGTATGCGATAAAGGGTTTTCGGAGTCGCTGATTTCTGATTAAAGATGCCACACATTTTGTAGTGCTACTAAAAATATCCATAAGATATAGCATTGGTTTATTTGTCTATGTGCAGTCGACATTAACGTTACCCAATTTCACCACGAGAAAGTTGTGCGATAAGTCCTGTACATCACTTGATCCTGAAAAGGGCCGTTTTATATATTGCCAGTTTCTTATTTGATTATTTTTACTTATCTTTGTAGATTTAAAATTTTAGAGAACGTATGATTGTCCTGGTGCAAATTTTAAAAGAGAAGCTTACAGAGCAAGTCTTACTGGAAAACCAAATGATTCAATACTTGAATTTGAAGCACTTTTTATTTGGAGTGAACAACATTTTAAAGAGATGAATGTGTTTTGCTTCGATAAGAAATAACACAATAAAATAAAAATAAAATTAAACGGAAGATTTGAAAATGCCAAGGCTTTAACTGAAATTCCTAAGCATCCTTTATTTACAGTTGATAACTGGAAAAATGTATACGCTAATGTACGAAGACAAGTAACAATAATCAAATAGGAATCCAAGTGATTTACAAGAGCGATCGCTTCCTTGCAGTGAGCATTGGGTAACTCTTATGCCGACGACATTTTTAGTAGCACTACAAAATTTAGACTAAATTTAGCAGTTTTTTCTTGTAGCGGTCATTGTTATTCCGCCATTGTGAAACTCATGATATACCACAAAATAAAAATTAATGTGTGAGGGGGGGGGGGGTGCTGATTTTACGGGGAATACCCAATATCATATAATAATCAAACAATATAAATAAAGAAATGAATTGATAAAATTACTTAATTAATATAAATATCTAATTTTTTTACATTATTTTTTTATTGTTAATTTAAAATGTTTGCGTATGGATATAAACTTCAAAATATGTGCCGAATATTTGAAATCTTTGGAAAATTATTAAAGTCTTTGTGCAATCTTTGAAATCTATCGAAAACCTTTGTGAAATAATTGAAGGGTTTGTTAAATCTTGTTAATCTAACTGAATCCTTTGTGAAGTCTTTGGAAGATCATCGAAATCTTCTAAATCGATCAGAAATATTCGCGAAACATTCTAAATTTTTGCAAAATCTTTAAGAAATTATTACAATATTTGCACAATGTTTGAAATCGACCAGATATATTTACTGGAATTTTGAAATGATTGCAAAATATTTATGAAATCATTGTATCTAAAATCGTTTTAAGCTTTGTAAAATATTTGGCAATATCAATTTTATACCTGCATTTATTATTTATTATTATTCATGATTCACTATTAAATGTTCAGTTATATTTTTATCATTTATATGAAATGTTACCATAGTATAATCTTTACACCTCGTGCTATTGAAGGCCTAACCCCTACCTACAAAAAGTAGACTCCTCCGATTCGGTGAATAAAATTTTAATTTTTCGAATGAAAAACATTGAAATTGAGCCATTAAATATAAATTTTTAAGAAAAATAGTTCATCAATCCTAAGCAACAGCAAATTCATTGGTCAGCAAGCGGTTGTATTAGAAACAAATAAAGATTGAAGAAAAAAGATAGAAAAGTTATGAATGTCTCTGAATGCAGAGTTTTCAATTGAAAATGCTAGAAAAGGAATCGATTAAGAAAAGGCTGTGAATCATCTTTCTTTAGCATTTTTTGTTGTAGAATCTAAGAAAGGGAAGAAATGTATGTTTTCTTGCAAAAACATTTTGATCACATCCTGTATGTGAACAAGGCATATATGTGATTTCCTTGAATTGGCTTTTGTCTTTCGATAAAGACCAAAGTACATCACCCGTCAATAATAACCACCCGTTAAAATCTCTAAAATTACACAAAGCATTAATTTCCTTATATAATTTAGAAAATAATTAAATAAAAACGATTAGAGAAATTGGTCAATATTGTCAATAATGTGTGCAATATTAAAGTGAGTGCAAAATTACCAAAACTCCCAACAGAAATTGAACAGAGTAACAGATTTTTATGTGTCTTTTTTTAATCGTCTTGTCGTTATGTTATGAACCTAATACAGCCCATTCCTTAATGCATAAGTACACTCAAAGTGGCGGTTTTCTTCTTAAGAGGCGCATAAAATGCATTATCTTTTCAATTGATTGAAGAAAAGCAATAAAAAGACAATTAAAAAAAACTATCTGTTTTTGTTTGTATTTAGTCCTTTAGATTATGTGGTTAAAATATGACATCAAACAATTCATAATTGCATGACAATTCCAGCTGAAAATTCCTGTACAGGAACCTCGGAGGATCCTGCATATGTTTCCGTACACGAAACGCCACAAGGAACCTGTAAAAGTAATCTTGACGTTTCCTATACAGGAATTTGGCGAAGGAAACTTTACGTGATCCTTCAAAGGAACCTGTATGCACAAAGAGGTAGCCTCTAAATGATCCTGTACAGGTTCCTTGACAGATCCAATTGAGGTTTGGATTCATGTACAGGAACACGTTCAGGATCCTATAAATGAAACTGCGTAGGAGCTAATCCACGAGGGTTCTCTAGATGCTTAATTCTCTCGATAATGAGTTGAATCTTCAAGCGAATAAAGGAAGGCCGCAATTTTTCCTGCAAAGTAACCTGTACAGGAACCCGTATACGATCATCCAAAGGTTCCTTTATCGGTGCAGGTACCTTTCCGGGATCATGTGCAGCTTCCTACGCCAACCGTCTGCACAGGAATCGTTAAGATTACCTGTACAAGATCGTATGCAGGTTCGTGTACAGGAACATGTGTAGGTTCCTCCGAGGTTCCTGTACAGGAATTTTTAGCTGAAAAAAGTTGTCTTTTGTAATACATGGACTAAGAATCAAGCCGGAGGAAGCGCCTAAATATTTTCGTGAGAAGAGCGAAGCTTTAATCTTCTATTTCGAATTTTGTAGTAATGTGCCGCATTTATATTTAAAATATTTTTGCTCATCATATTTATTCACCAGTTATCCTTCTCTCGCATGATCATATTGTATTTCCGTTATTCATATGCATACACTGCACAGATACAATTTTAACTGACCGAATACTCTTACAGTATTTCCGTATTATTGCCATCTATCCCCAGCTTTAGTGAACCGGCAGCCATCACGGGGACTAACGCTTTTAAGTGACTTTACGACGCTATAAACAATAGTTCAAATAGGCAGGCAAAGCAAGCGGAGCGTGGAGCTCGCCCCCAGGTTGCCCATTCCGAAAGAATCAGTAACGCCAATCACTGGGCGTACCTGTGGTTGCTATTTCGCACATTACGAACATTTAATGAAAAGGTGCACATGTCGTTATAAAAATCTAAGACATTAAGGTTAAGTGACATGGGCACTTATAGTTACCATTTATCACTATTTTCGACTTTACTAAAATTTAATAAAATTTCGTACAAAAGTACAGAAAGCGGAATAAGGTGTCACCCAAAAGGTACACCTGTGAGTTCGAATTTGGCCGATATAAATGCTAACCTATAGGTGCCCTGTGGTTACCATTGATCATCCACCTTCGAGAGGAAGATTCATAAGTTAAAATTGTTATTTTTATCAGGGAATTTTGATGCATTATTGTTAGTTAAAAGATCTGTTGTAACTATCTCGAAATACCTAACCCATGCCCAGACTGAAGCGTCCGATGAGAAAATTTGTGGGAATGGTTAGAATTTATTACCACAATTTTATCCAAGAAGCTAACTTGATATATTGTTTAAGAATCTCATATAATTTAATCTGAATAGTAGACACTACATGGAGAAAAATAGATGTTTAAACGTAATATCTAGATGTTCAGGATTAACATATTGTATTTTATGTTGAACTATGGAACAGCAATGTAGATGTTCAAAGTTAGCATGTAGATAATTAAATGTTAAATGTTACTCTGTAACTCTTTTCTGATCACTTGAAGAGCTTATAACTTATTTTTGAATTCACATCCGTTTTTTGTTGGTTAAGGAGTAGTTGATCAGAACGTCCGTCAGATTGAAAGAATAGCTAGGAACCTTCACAATTAGCATTTTGAATGGTTTCGTGTTCAGATAGGCTATGCAATTGTATGGCTTGGTTTTAACGACGTCAAGCCAAAAGCATCGTGTTCCTCGTTTTTCATAAAAGTGCACAATTTTCACCATAGAAGAATGCTTAAGAATCGAAAAGAATAAAACAGTGGATTTTATTATAAAATCCGAAAGAATTTTATGTATTTTTCGTCCGATACTTAGATCTTTTCTAATCAGTTAATGTAACCAACCTGTCGCGATCGGAAGTTAACTTTCCAGAATCCTGATTCAAGTAATATTTACTGTGGATTTGAACGCACCTAGTCAAGTTCTTTCCTAGGCATACTAGTCATCGAAGTTCTTACTAGTTATTATTGATAAGTACATGGAACAGACTAAAACAGGGTTAGTTGTACAATTCATCTACACTAGGTGAGTGAGACAAGACAGCGGCACGGTAACATTTTGCGCAGTTGCTATAACCCCGGTAGTTGGATGATGTAGCCATCCTGCTTCTGCACCGCCCCAACTTTGCCTGGCACCCCAGCATCCAACAAAATTCGCTACAGTACCAAGCTTACGGGTCAGACTATCTAATAATTTATTTCTATGCAGATACATTCAGTCTATATGAGGTTATGTTTAATATTTTTACTTCAAAATAAAAACGGGTTGAGCAAGGATATTTTTTTTCCTTCGCTTTCTTAATCCGGGCTTACAGGAGTGCATACTAAAGATGGATAAGATTTGATGCATTTTGTTCACCCTCCATAATAGAGTCCAGGCGGATTATTTCAGTAGCCTCATCCGCTATTTGTACAGAGACGATTAACATTTTAGGAAAAGGTTTTTCTCTATTTGCGACTATATGCGCTGTACCCAGAATAATCTTTTTGTAATGACATTTAATATTCAGTATTCCTAGACAACCTTTGGGGCGTGAGATGTAGAGTAACGGAACAGAAAACTTAAGTTGCATGTTTTGGTTAATGTGCAAAACCTTTCGTGTCCCGATATCAAGGGATCTGAGCTGGTCCTTCGTACATGGTGCCTCAAACGAATAGAGTACTAATACAGTTCGGAAGACTAAAACTATAGGATGAGACGGTTGTATCCATTCCACTTTCTTGAAAGTATTCCTCGACAATCCCTAAGGGTAGGTTAAGTAGCTTTTTATTTTTAGCATAAATTTAAGATCATCTATGTAAAATACATAAGTGACCTTATGCTTTCGATTTTCAGATATTCTGCAAACGCACCTTCCGGAAGGGCAAAGTGCGAGAGTTAGTGTCAGTAAAGTGAGGTAAAGGAGGAGTGGGCTCATTGTTCCACCATAAAAGACACCTGTCTGAAAAGTTGACGTTGCTAGTTGTCACATGCTGTCTGAAAAGTTAACGTTGCTAGTTGTCACATGCTGTTTTTCAGATGAATAGTAAATCTGGTTTTTATCGAGCGACAACAATGTATCTATAAATCGAAACCTATCGATAAGCAGTTTCTTCCGATACCCTCCTACGCGTTTCTTTGCGCAATGTTTTCTGTACATCTCTCGCCATACAGGTCCGATTGTCCGAAACATCTTATCATTTAGGATAGCTGGAAATATCTTTTAAAATGTGTTCACACATGTAATTGACCTGTAATGCTTCGGATGAGCTAAGCAGCCCATCTTTGGCGGGAGTACTGTGCACCCTTCAGCTAACCACTATGGAATAAGCTCTTCGGACTTTAGGTATAAGGTGAAAATGCGGGCCAGATGCTATTAGGTTGAAGGAAACTTCTCCAACTACTAAGTCTTGATACCATCTGGTCCCGGAGCGGAATAGTTCTTTATGCCACTTAATACTTTTTCTACCTCCTCAGTAGTGATAGGTGGGCATTCTTCCACAGGTGCTATGAGGGCATTTTCCTTCTTTCTGCGTCTTGGAGGCTGCTTCCAGTGGATTGTTGTCGATTGGCTACCCCAACTCTAGGGTGATCAGTACTGTTGTCCAACCCACTGCCGGGACTCCTGCGCATGAGATTGTTTTGAGCCGCACTTACTAAAACTATATTTGTTGTCATCATTTTTGTTTCTAGAAGAAGCTAGGGAAAGGGGTTCGTCCATCCTTGTAGGGCCCCGCTTTCAAGGATAAGACTGCACATTTTAAGACATCGCTTGTTATCCCAGAATCACCTTTCGAGACATCTCAGACAAGTGCCTTTCAGCTATTTTCATGGTTTTTACGCCTCCGCTTGGGGGTTAATGCTTACGGGACAACCCCTGGACAATTTTCCGGGACTGCTTAGTAATTATTGTAACCATATTCAGCGGAAAACCTTGGCACAGGGACCCTCTACTCGCAACCCGAGGACGCGTTCTGTAGATTGGTCATAGGCGCTTCGGTTTCATTAAGAAGTACTCGTTGTCCATGTAATAGTGTGCGTTCATAATCATCCACCCTTCATTTTTTCTGCCATGCACCATCGTGACACACTACACCACGTGACCCAAATTTTTTCATGCAGTTTTTTAGAAAGATTACAAAGCGTCTAAATTTGAATTTATATAATTTTATTTTGCTTCTTTCAAAGCACAATACCAATTTTCGTTATTCGAATTCATTACAAAATGTAGTACAGCGAAATAGAAGCACTAAAACGTTACCAGGGACGCTGGGATGTTAATATGCTTGCAGACTTTTGCTGGATTCTAAAAAGAGAAACATAGGGACAAAACAGAAAACAAAAAAGAAATCCTCTACATAGATCGTTTGAAGAGAAAATAACTTGATACATCTCAAAAAAAGATAAGTAAAGTAATATTCCTTTTATCAACAGTTTTACCAATCAGCCCTTTTAAGAGCTACATGATGTACAAAATCCGATCATACAACCTCCTCGCGGTGTACATCGGGCAAGGCCAATGCCGACGGTCCATTACTTTTAAAAATAAACGTGAAAATATAGAAATTTAGACTTCTTGAGGTTATGGCAAAATTCTAAAGTAATGGGGTAAATGGGCCTCGAATTCGTACATGGAAATTGGAATTAGAGCACTTTAAATTCAAAACCAGCGACCACGAAAACCCCCGGGTAACGATTTTCAAGCGAATCTGATGAATTTCTCCAAAAAGTGTCAACCATACTAGATCCGCCATTTTAAATTATAAAAAAACAATATCAAATTCGTAATTAGCGACCCCGAAAACCCGCGAAACGAGTTTCAAGCAAATCCGATGAATTTTTCCAAAAAGTGTGCGCCATATTGGATTTTTTTGAGGTTTTGTCAAAATTCTGGTCTGATCGGGTCAAATGGACCCCGGATTCGGGTTTAGCGACCCCAAAAACGTATAGTAAACATAGTCAGACCTCCAGGTCAGAACTTTTTTTGTGTGGATGTGTAATTTGTTAATATCGATCTTATCGTTAATATATTGTGTAATGTGGCGAATTTAGATAAAATTTAAAAATAAATTTGCAATAGAGCTAATTTAGAAATTTCAAAATTTTAAATAAAATACTAAATTGGTTTATCTAAAGAATTAGTGCATTCGCAAACTACATATGTAACAAAAATTTCAATATTTGTTATCCAATTGTATTCACATTTTTAGTTTTATTTCTCAGCTGAATACTACCTTATTTTTGGCTGCGACTCGAAGTCTCGACTCGCGTGCGATAAGGAAAGGCGCCCCGAAGTTGTTCAGAGGACGTGCGTAATATCCTTTATACCTCGTTGACTGCCTTCAACTATAGTCTCATCATATTTGGAAATACTTGGATAACATTTTTTTGATTTGTATGACAATGAATCAACATATGTAATTAAAATTTTGTTATAAGGACAACAGCAGGATTTCGCCGGGAGTGGGTGCTAATCTGAAAAATTGCACATAACTGCACATAACCACGTCTCATCACCGTGATATAGGTGGTCACAGTCTGTGACGGAATCAATACGACGATCCATCAAAAGTCTCGTGCACCCTGAGGACACGGAGCGACCCAAGGACGACCGCCTTCAGCATTTTCCCCGCAAGTGTTTTCAAATATTGTTCACGCGTTAAGATACTTTTCAGGCTATTTATCATACATATTAATTATACCTCTCTTTCTTTTCATTCTCCATGGCTATGATGTTTTTATCAGCTGGTGCCGAAAATTCGATAACGAACATGGTTCGCTTCTCGAAGTCAAGGAGAACTATGTCACGCTTTGAGAGGCAACGGAAACATTTGTTCAAATATAAAATTCCAGTTTATTTGTCACTTCTCATTCTCAACAATTGACTCTATTTCCCTAGGAGCGTTTAGCGAAGCGATATTTAGGTTAATGCCGTAATAGTGACAGAAATTGTAATACAGCACTTTTAGTGCCGCATTGTTCCTTTTGATAAAGGTAATTACACATAAGTTGGACCAATAGATAGTGTGTGTCCTAGATGCTCGGGGTGGACATGGCACGCCCTCCAGCTATCATCGGGAATGTCTTGGCTCAAAATGTGGCGACGGTATGTTAAAGTGGAAATGAAACCGTCCCGATATCAAAGGATCTGAGCTCGTTCTTTGTCCATGGAATGACTCCAAATGAATAGAGTACTACCGGGACGGCAAGCATGTTCGTTCTAGATACGTGATTCCTCGCCGACAGTTCGGAAGACCAAATTTACCTGAGGAGACGTTTGTATATGTTTCGGAGAATTTCCTTTATAGATGTCTCACCCTTATGCGGCTGGGTGGCACGCCCAATTATGTATAAGTCTGTGCAGCGCAAAAATATCGTATAGCGCTTCTATCGACAAGCTCAGGGTCTTCAGAGATGCCATTAGGTTTTTCTCGCTTTAAATAAACCTTGGCTTATTTTTCTAACCGAAATTCTATTTCTATTTCCTTAGTGTATCGTTCGACAATCCCTAGAGCTAGACGTAGTTGCTCTTTATTTTTAGCATAGATCTTAAGATCATCTATGTAAAATACATGAGTGACCTTGT
>JAAAKG020147432.1:0-32311 GCA_010014905.2 Druon quercuslanigerum
CACGCCTACCCCGAAAGAGAAACGGCTTAATGGTGTAATAATAATAATAATAATAATAATAATAATAATAATAATAAATGAAAATCCAACTCTAACCAAAAATGTCTTCGACATGTTGGACTGTAACCATCTTAAGCCTGTGACAACATTATAATAATAATAGTTCCGAAGGTGTTCTCGCGTTGATGTAGCGCTAGGGCTTCAGCTTTCCTCTAATGACTTTGTTGGCTATGTTGTCGGCAGCACTGCTACTGACAGGGTTTCTCATGCCATATAACGTTATGGGTGATAACGAAGAGGAAAGGAACTAAGCAGAACACCAAAATGCATGTCGCTTCCCGAGGATCGTCGAGGCGCCACCCTGTAGCCGCCGCTGGGGGCCACTGCATGCGGGACGGTGGTGATGGTGAGCTGCGAGATGGTCAGGCAGATCTCACTAATCAAACAGCTGGCCAGCAAGAATATCTGCGACAAACGGTAAGCAGCGGAACATCAACTGTGCCTGCTGAGGATGCTTTGGCTAGCGTTAGTTTTTTACATCCTACCACCTCAACAAAAATACCGTGAGAGAGCATCAAGTTTGTTTTTTTTGTAGGAGGGGAAACTCCTCCTTCCAACCAATGTTCCCTGAATCCGCTTTCGCATTACTTCAGGTACATGGGTTACTTCAGGCCAATAAGCCGTGCCTCGCCTTGACTTAGGGTTTTAAGTGTGTTCGGTTCGCGTGGCCTATTTTATTTCAGCATTCCCCTATCCACCACACGGGGACCCGACAAGTAGGGTTATCACCTTCCCTTTACCACACGAAACTGTGATGGTACTTTGAGAAAGCATCAAGTGGGATACCACAATGAAAGCGGATCTGGTGTGTCTTTATTACGAAAGTGCGAAGTTTCAAACAAGAATGGAAAAAAGAAACAATTTAAGAACGAGATTTGCTACGACTAATCTACATATCACAGCTGACCGAGCAATGGAAATTAAGCAATAAGTTGATTTGGCATGGAAAAACGACGACAATGAATATCAGTGAGAGGAAGCCGCGTAACACGGTCAAGCAGGGGCAATTGATGTTCTTCCTCTACCTGTTGATGATCCAACACCACCACACCCTCCAGAGTTGGATGGCCTTATACAAACAGAGGCAGAAATAGAGGATCAGGAACCAAAAAAGCAACGGAAATAGACATACCATATGAACAGAGATGTTATGCGCGTTTATTTTTTCAGAGAAATGTGGGCAAAGTGTGAGGAAAGAACATTATAAACTCTTTTTACTTAACTACACAGAGCTAGCCACAAAAATAAATGAGCGGAATCTGGCAGATCAAAAACGCTCAATATCTGTAAACAGATTGCTTTCGGCTGTGGAAGTTGCTACTATCTAAATGAAAGTGGAACAGCAGCTTCCTATTGATGAACTCCCCTTGCAAGACGTGGACAACGAAAACTTGATTCAAGCTAAAGGCATAGGTGCTAGGGATAATGAACATCATGTACCGGATCCATTAGAATAACATCCGGATGTTGGGCCGCAGAACTAGGCCTGCAAATGCAGTTTTTGTCCCACCAAAGAATCGAGATGCACCATGGAAGATCAGGTTGGATATGGATCTCAGCAAAGTAAAGTGCAAATTGGGTCGATTAACTCGATATAAAAAGGGGAAAAGTAGTGTCTAAGTCTTTTTTTGAACATCTACATTTAATAAATTTTCAAATAATTATTGAAATAATTTGCGCTTTCACGTCACATTGTCGATGAGAATGTAACATGTAATTAATGTATATACATAAACAAAATTCTATTACATTGAATATTGCATTAAATATTATAATAATTTTGCAGAATAATTTGAAAATTCATTATATTTAATTCTTTACGTCGGCCCGGGACTGCTTACTCAGATATTACAAAATAAAGTAAAAATTTTGTCCATTAATTTTATTTTATCATTTATTCTTTATTTTTCACTAATCTTTATTCGCAGCTACCCTGAAAAACGTATTATTTCAAAAAGTGGCCCAAAAAAATTTGTAAATCTTTTTTAAGTGCACAATTTTAGTCCAATCATAATTTGTCGTATCTTGCATAGTTAGTCCGTAAAATGGAATTTTTAATTTTTCATTATTTTTTGTCAAGTAAAAATGTAAATTTTCGATTTTTCAAAAAAATTCAAAAACTTGTTATGTCGATCTTGTAGGTTGTGCAAAGAAATCCATTTTTCTCGTATTGATTTTTTCTCGTATTGATTTTTTTTCGTATCTTGCGTTGTTTGGCTGACAATGCTGATTTTCGGTTCTTTTTTTGGATTTTGAAATTGCTGTAGATCTGAAATTTTTTTTTATTGTTAATGTTATTTTTTACGAATAAAATAAAAACGTCACATCCTATCAAAAAGTGATTCATAACAAACTTGTAGATCTTTTTTGGCTGCACAATTTTGGTCTTCACATCTTTCTTCGTATCTTACATAGTTTGACGGCAAAATAGAATATTTTATTTTTTATTATTTTTTCTGCGATCAAAATTTGAATTTTCTATTTTTCGAAGAAGTTCAAAAAGATATTATGATAATCTTGTAGGGCTTTCAAAAAACAATGATATCGTGCGTTATTTGTCTTAAAAAATTTATTTTCGTTTGTGTTTTTGCATTTTGAAACTGCTACAACCACGGTAATTTTTTTTTATTGAAAAAAGTGATTGTGGTTAGTTGTTGGCCTTTTCGAGTACTACTGATAATTGTACATAGAATTTTCAAATCTTGAAAAAAGTGGTCTCGAAAATTTTCAAAATGTGCTCACTTTTTGAATTTTTATTCAAAATAGCTGGCTAACGAACTTGACCTTCAGTTTGAGATTTGAGATTTGAGTATACCAAAGGCCAATTCAATCTTTTAATTTTTTTGAAAGTTATCGTGCTCAAAGTCAGACATACATACAGACATACATGCATAAAGACAGACACATTCGTAAAAACCTGTTTTTCGGGTTCAGGGGGTCTCAAAATGTGGACATTTGACAAAAACCAGGGGGGTCAAATTCTACACAGATCCAATACCTTTCTCTAGATGAGAATGTAAAAAGGAAAAAGAACCAGAAAGCTGATAAATCATGTTACTAAAATCATCCACCCTCGGGACATCGAGACATTAAAACCATCAATATTGGATAAGATTATGGACTTCCAACGGCAAAGACTTGATGTACTTTCTGCGAGATTGCGTCGCAAAATTACCAGCAAGACGGGTGTTTGTGAGAAAATGAACAGATGCAATTTGGACCCTGCGTGGTTCAAACTGGAGACAGCAAAGACAGGTAATAGCTCTGAAATGCAGCTGACAAACGTTACAGCTTTAGATGTTTCAGCGGTCTTAAAAAGGGAAAGTAACTGAAAAGCTCCAGGTCCGGACATGGTGCACAACTTCTGGTACAAGTACCTGACAAGTGTGCATCATGCGTTGACAAGGTGTTTTCAGGACATGATTGAACACCCAGATCTAATGCCAGGCTTTATGCTCCAGGATACTGCGTATATGTTACCTAAAAAGCCGGATGCTCAAAATGCATCTGAATTTCGACCGATAGCCTGTCTTCCAGCAATAACTCAAGCTCGTAAGCGTACAGGGAAATTACACATAGCATACATTAACTACAAGCAAGCATTTGCTTCCGTGCTGCATGACTATTTGCTTGAAGTCATAAAACTTTACAAAATCTGTCCACGCATTTTTGACTTTCTAAGTCATGCGATGAGGCTCTGGGGTACAAGAATTAAGTATTTTGATCATGGAAAACCAAGGATAACTTGATCAATACGCATTAAGACGGGTATATTTCAAGGAGACTGCTTCAGTGCACTATGGTTCTGTTTAGCATTGAACCCATTGAATAAAACACTAAACAGCAGGTCTCATGGGTTCAGAATACAGGATAATGAGGATGGTCATCAAGTGACCCAGCTTCTGTTTATGGATGACCTGATGCTGTTTGCGAGTTCAGTCCAGAAACTGCAGCAAGTGATCGATGTCGCAAAGCAGTTTTCCAATGATATCCACATGGAGTTCGGACTTGCTAAATGCAGAACATTGCATTTAATTAGAGGGGAATCATGGACCGAAGAGTTAAAGAACGGGATCGAAAATGCCATCGAGGCAATGGCTGCAGGTGAATCATACAAATATCTGTGTATTCTTGAATCTAAGAGTATTCAGCATACGATAGTTAAGACAAGCGTAACGACTGCCTTCACTACGAGGCTGAGATTGATTATGAAGAGTTTTCTCAAATCGGCAAACAAAATCAGGGCAATCAACACGTATGCCAGCCCTGTTCTCACATACTCCTTCGGACTCATTAAATGGTCTAACACCGACCTTAAAAAGTTAAACAGGATCGTCCGCGTAGAAATCAACATGAAGTGAATAGTGAGGCATCCAATATTTGGCTAAGAAAGGGTGTTCTGTCTCCAGAGACGGAAGGATTCGTCATCGCGATACACGACAGTCAGCACCAGGAATTGTCGCAAACACGTGTTACATCAAGACTTGGTTGACCGGTGCCGATTATGTGGAGATATCAACCAATCCATAGAGAACATTATTGATGGCTGTCGCGTAATTGCTCAGAGAGAACATACGCACGGGCATAATGATATAGCGGACATTATACATCAACTACTTGCCCTAAACCTTGGACTCTTAAAAGAATGGACGCCTTTCTATGCATACATTCCAATTCCCGTTTTAGAAAGCGAAGATTACATCTTATATTAGGATGTTACTATCCAAACGGATCATTACAGTCAACCGTATACAACCAAGATTCACAAGTATAGCGAGTTAAAGCATTAAGTAAAGACCATATGGAGGAATGTGAATTCTATTTCAATATAATTCATAACAACTCATCTATTCATCCCATTGTGATTTCGGCTACAGGCAATGTGCACGCAAAATACACTGAACATCATGAACATGTAGGAGTCAGTAGGCTATTGATAGCGGCTTAGAAGGCGGTTTTTTTAAACGCCTGTCGCATTCTAAGAAACTTTCTCGACAATCAGGAAGCAAGCGACTAAAAACCTATGGAGTGGCAGATAATAGCTCTAAGAAAGCATCCAGGTGTGACTGTTGTCACCTCAAACGCTTGCGGTCGCTTGTAATTATATACCCACAGCATCATTGCAGGAGGTTTTAAGCATCGTCTTAAATTACCTTATAAATAACGGGGTTCGATCCCTGAGGCGATACCATTGGAAATTTTTCTATGTAGCTTTAACGAGGTTCTGGTGTTTCGGAACCCACCTTAAACTTCATCGTGTACTTGACTGCAACCCAGCCCGTCAATGATGGGGTAAAAACCAGACTTTGTCCAATATGTGGGGCACACTGCTCTCATCAGATCACTTGATTGCATTATAAAAATGCATCCATGGTTGATGATATATACTGGGACAGCCTAGTGCAAAAATTATTCTTAAAAAAATATAAAAATCCAACTCTAACCAAAAATGCCTTTGACATGTTGGGCAGTAACCATTTTAAGCCTGAGACAATATTTTGAATAATAATCGAAAAATAATTATAGATAATATTTTAAAGAAAAGAATAAGCTATCAATGATAAAGATTGACTAAAAATGTAATTTTGTTCCAAAGCGTAAGAAAGAATAAAAAATCTCTAATAATCAGTGTTTAATAAACAGTTACAGGATCCAATAGTTCTTTCTAACTCGCAATTAGAATTCTCTGTTAAAACTAGTTATACCAACAATGTGGGTACTTCTGCCGAATTTATAATCTGTTATAAAGAAAATTGAATTTGCGGGCAGATAATTATCGAACACTTCTCTCAACTTAGGAACATGAAAAAATGTAACATATGTCATGTTTCAATTTAATTCTCAAATGTGTCGATATTGAATGCACAGCATGCAGCATATCAGTTAATAACGATATAATCCTCGATACAATGTAAAGCACATATCATCATCAAAGCGGTTGTCATAAACGTTTATGATTATTATTCAAAGCGACATTCAAAACACAATAATTTGTAATGAATGTTATACACTTGTATAAACGGCCACAGTTTCCTATTGTAACAACACATTTATAGAAGTTTCCCATGTGTTGCTACATCCGCTACCCATGAAAATTTGTGTGTTAGAAGAGTGAACAATTGTAGCCGTCATCCGCGTAAATTATAGAGCCGATGCGAATACTCTTAATCTGATTGGTAGCAAATTGATGACCAATTTGACAAGTATGTTAATGGGACTGGAATAATTATGCGTTCAAAAATGGCCGGGTTCCACAATTGCACAAAAAGAAGAAAATGTATGTAATTAAACCCCTGCGGATTTCGCAAATTTCATTTAATTTAAAAACAAGAGGGTCTATTCATAAACTACGTCATGTTATATTATAAAGCTTTTCTTTTTTTCATTTTTTTTATTTCAATATGAAACTCTTAAGATTTTAAGTCGAAAAAGATTAATTTTCAATCATATAGTTAAATTTTCGATACCAAAAAAACGAGTTAATTGCACACACATTGTACAATTAATTGTGAAAATTATAATTTTACACCAAAACCAGTTAAATTTAAAAAATAATAATAATTTACACTAAAACGGTTAAATCATTAACCATAAGAGGTTAATTTTTAACTAAATTGTTGCACTTTTAACCAAGAAAGATAACATTTTAGACAAAATAGAGGAATTTCCAACCAGAATGATTTTTCAACCAAGAATGATTGTTCATTCAAGAGAGAGAAAATATGGCAACCAAATTGTGGATTTTTTTTAAAGGAAAAAGGCTAATTTTCAACCTAGCAGCTTAGTTTTTAAGAAAAAAAATAGAAACAAACTTTTTACAAAATATTTCAATCTTAAGATGGTGAAATGAAATTTCAAGAAAGTAGCTTAACTTTCAACCAATTATTTAGTTACATTTTTTTGGAGAAAAATGAATGTTCAATATAAATGTAATGGTTAAATTTGAAAATAAAAACAATAAATTTTCAGCCAAAAATAGATTAGTTAAATTTCATGTTAAAAAGGTTAATTTTTAACTAAACAAAATTCTAAGAAAATATTTGAATCTTTAACCAAACAGTAAAATTTTTAACTGAAATTTAAATTTTAATATCACACGCTACTCCTCCCCTCTACATCACGAATCCCACCTCCGGAAGTGGGACGTAATTTTAAACGGACGCTGATAAATAAATGAGGTCTTATTCAAAAACTTTTTCGAAAAAATATTAAATTAAATTAAATGTTTCATATATATATATATATATATATATATATATATATATATATATTATTTTCTTAGTAATGTTATGGTGATATTTCCGAAAGTTATAAAACTTTTCTTCGGACGTAAGAGACTCTTCATGGAGTATAAATTTTCCACTTGTAAGTGAAAAGGATCTTGGTCAACCAATCTTTAAAAAGACGAGGACGATTCCTTAGTATTGGGTTTCGAGTGCTCCACCTTTTGATCACACTGATTTAACGTATCGAACCTATCATTTCCACCTCACTGGCTGACCGAGAACGACCCTATCTACTGAAGGATTTATATACTTCTTACCAAGTTCAACCTTCTTTATGTATAGAAGATGCAGATCTTTTTCTATTAACACTCTCTTTGATAGAAAATTAGTTAATTTCATCTTGTTTTTTTTGAAAAACAATGTTTGCAATTAGTAGCTTTTTTCATAAAAAGCAAATTGTTCAACAATATTAAAGGTATGCTCTATCCTAAAAATTAAAATTTTCTTAGCGGATCATAAAATTGTGACAATTTTAATCCATTATTTGTTACATCTAAAACATTCATCTAAATGCAAAATTAATTTAATTGTCTTCTTATTGAAATAATGATATAAAAGACGACTCCGTTTAGAAATTATAAATAAAAAGTAGGTCAGGTGTCCTCTCACACGCCTCTTCCAACCTACAAATTTAAAATGAAAAATTGCAAATTAATATTAAAAATATTGTTATTTTTTACCACATTTTAAAATAGTTTTATCTTACCTGCATAAATTTTGAAAGGATTTTTGAAATGTTGTTATTTGATCAGTCACATGCCCTCTTTGGTCGCATTTAGCAACGAAACGCATAACATTTATATCCATCACAATTACATTCCTAATCTCTTAGTTTTATATTTTCGTACTGCTTTGGGTTTCCCTTAATATAAAAAAGTATTTCATTCGTTTTTTAAATTTTTTTTTTGAAGATGTTTTTTTAAATATAGTTATCGTTATTTTGATTTATTATAAAAAAAACGGGAATTAAAAAATCTCTTTCTTCAAAAAATGAACTGCATTGAATAATTTTTAATCAAAACAACTTTATATTGAAAACTGTTAAATTGAAACCCTTGAAGGTTTAATTCTTTTAAACTCCAAAGAGTCTGCGCGTACTGATGAAATCCGGCCGCACGTACCAACATTTTGATGCAAATAGCCCCTTCCCTTTTAATTAAGACACATAAAAGTTTTAAAATACTATATTACAAACTAATTTAATACATTGAAATTTGAAGTCTTCAAAATTACATTTCACTACATGTGTCTGCTCGGGCGCATGGAATTATTTCAAGCTTCCCTTTTGATCACTGGAGTTAAGCACTGCTGGTTAGATTGTACTCGGATGGGGCTTTTCTTACATATTTAATAAAATAAAAACCACGAATTAGTTTAAATAACTTGAATTTCAATTTAAAAAAAGGCTTTTTCCCAAAATTATTATTATTATATTTGCAGCACAATATATTGCAATTATTATTGATAATGAATGACCTAAATAAAACCTTCTAAAAAGGATATTATGTAGCTCAATTAGCATAAAAAGTGATTTCAACGTCCAATACAGCTTACAATTGGCATATTATACAAAAATAATTGTTGAATATGCAACACTTTTGTTAAAACGTCGTCCTGTTTGTTTGAAAATTGAACTTTTTTGTTGAAAATCCCTTTTGTTAGCTTGAAAATTTAACTGTTTAATGAAAATCTTTAACCTTTCTGGGTTAACAAATTTCGTTTGTCTAAAAATTTAACTCTTTTCTTAGACATTGATCTTTTTTGTTTGAAAATTTATTTTTTTTAGAAATTTCATCGTTTGTGGTTATATATACATAATTAATGTATTTTGTTATAAATTGATTTCCTTTTTTTATTAATTAACTAATCCTGTTGGTTAATATTAAAACTGCTTGATTAAAAATTAATCTGTTTTAGTTAAGAATGCAAGTCTTTAGTTGCAATTTCGTCTTTATTAGTAAATTTAACTGGCTTTAATTTTAAATAAAAATCTTTTTTGGTTTAAATATGAACTATTACTTTCATTGTTGGAAATTGACGTGTTTAAGTAATAAAAATTAACTTTTTAACTACAAATTTAACTATTTATTTAAAATTCAACTATTTGGTTAATAATTAACTTTCTTGTTGAAAATATAACTGTTTTGTACAAAGCTCGTATTTTTGGCTTGTAAATTAAACATTTTGGAGAAATTTTTATTTATTCAATGAGAAATATGTCTTTCTTAAAATTTGAGCTGTAATTGGTAATTGGTTTTAAATTGGATTAATTGTAATTGGATATAAAAATTCATTTTTTTTTGTAGAAATGTTATCTTTTTTCTCCAAAATGAACATTATTGTTTGAAAATGAATCGATTTTGGTTAAGAATTCAACTATTCAGTTAAAATTTAGATTTAAAATGAAAATCTTTTATATTTTTATTGAGAGTTCATCTTCTTTGGTTGAAAATTCAACTACCTAATTGAAAGGTGAAATACTTTGTAAATTCATAAAAAGCATTACAATTTTACCAAAAACGTCCCATCCACCCAGCTCGCTTTACGTTATTTTTGGAAGATGTTTAAACAATTTCACGAAAAGAATTTAGTCTGCAAAAATTACGTGAAATAGAGAGTATTTGGCGAAACATATAGGCCCTGAAAAAGGGGCGAAAAACGAATATGGTTCAAATATGGTTCAATTTTTATTAGATAATTGGTCTATTTAAATGCATAATTCGATTTTTAATCAGATATGTAACAAGTGAATTTCCTACACTAGAGCTAAAAATCTCATAGAACTCTCACAAAATATGAGAGCAGACGGTGTAGTTCAACACCGGGAGTTTAAAAAATCAATTTTGCACAGGGTTGCCAATGATTAATAAAGCGAGTTATAACAGATGTATGAAGGTTCGCTGCCCAGGTAAAGCTCAGCTCGCAGTTCTAAAAAATTAAAAAATGCTTCTCCACATACCGATCAGTCTTCCAAAAATAAGCAGGGCGAAAGCTACATAAATAATAATTTGTGTAACAAAATGCAGTGGACATAGAGAACTCTACTACATATTTATTGCGTTTAAATTCGCACAGAGATGTATTAAACTTAATGCTGAGTGACCCATATTACACGAAATATGTTCTTGAATCAGATAACTTCTGCATTATAAACTGCTGCTTCGGAGAAGCCCCTTTACTCAACTGTAATTGAGTTGGCGACTTGAGAATATAACTTTAATCCTGCTTATCTGCTAAATACAAGCCCCGAGAGGATATAGAAACATTAGAGTGTCTCGCGAATCCTTTTTTTATTTTCTAAAAAACCTTGCCTGGCGGATACTGGAAGCGTGACGAGAGAGCGTCAGTAAAAATTGTCATCCGATCACCAACCCAAGTCTGTCTTCGTGATGGAAAAGACAAAGTTCTGAAACGTGTACCGTGTACCTCCTTACATTATGGATACTTTTATTCTAAAAAATCGAATTTATAATTTTTTAAATTTCATTTCAAATATTTTAACTATCTCATCTTGTACAATACAAAAAATTCTGTATCATTTTGGTATTGTACCCTCAGATTTTGTTAGTTAATAACAACAGTTGAAAATAATGGAGAATAGTCGAATTTAACAAAAGAAGTGTAATTCAAAACAAAATAGGATAATTTATGATCAAAGAAGGTTTTTCAGTGAAGAGAGAAAAATAATTTCAACCAAATTTGAAATATTTAATTATTAATTTTTTAAATATAATTTTTCTGTGATTCTTGAGAAAATTCAAAAAAATTAAGGGAGATTTCAAACGATTTCTTACATTTTCGTAAAAGAATGTACAAGATTTTAAAGCAACATTTTTTAATTTTGCAAAATTACAAAGTTTATAAGAAAACTAGAGTAAGTTTGAGAAATATGTAAAAGTTTTGAAAAGTTTCTGAAATCATTTTAAACTCGAAAAGATTTCAAAACAATTTAAACGTAGATTTTTTAAAATTTTGTACAAAAACTTAAGAAGCTTTTTAAAAGAGAACTTTTTTTCCAAAACTTTGTTTTAAAAAATCTAAAATCTCAACAATCTTTTTAAATCTATAGGAATTTGTTAAAAAATTATATATAATCTCAATACCAAGTAAACAAATAAATTTAAAAAATAACCTTTTTTGTGAATTTTTTTATTTTCTGAGTACAATTATTATTTTTTCTTTAAATATAGAAACTACATACGCGCGATTGACAATGCTTATAGATATAAGAATAGTAAGTGTCTACACGCAATGGAAATATCTATCTATTTGAATGGTTATTCCAGCTCTATTTGTTTCTAAAAAATTTGGCTATGTGCATCGAAATTTTGTTACCCACTGATACGGTCTGAAAAATAAGGGGACACAAACTTTCCTTGAACAAAAATGTATCATTTTTTTTAATTTCTCGAAAAAACTATTTTATTTATAAATGTAAGCCAAGAAGTGCTTGTTTTCAAATAGTAGAAATTTTTGTAAGTAAGAGAATTAATATTTCCTGAAAGTTTCATGAATTAAACCCAATTTTGGGGATAAATTTGACTTTTTCATCTAAAATTTATGATCAAATCTCAAATTAAAGGTTGTTAATAACTACCTTAAAAATTGTTCTTTATAACTAACAAAATCTGAGAGTCACATGGCAGTACGATAAACAATTTTCTGCGTTATACAAGAGTTTAAATTGTACAAAGGAAAATTGGAAAATTTTAAATGGTCGAAATATTGACATATGAACCTACATAGATTCGGTCCAAAGTTTTAGAATATCTAAAAAAAATGGATTTAAGGAGGTACCGTAAGAAACATGTTCTTTAATTTGCTATTTTTTTTTAAATTTCCAACATTCAATTTTTGTTTGACGCCAAATGCATACATGTATAATATAGTTGAACTATAATGTTTCACGAAAACCATATTGGTAGTAAAGTTATTTTTTCTTTTTTATGAAAAAAATGGTTTTGACAAATAGCAGCATATATTTCGCTCAGGTTGTGTCAATTGATTTAACTTGTACCAACGGCTGCGTTCTCCATCAAAACGGAGTGATCGATTCTGTGAACGGATTTCAATTAATCGGATTCTGAAATTCTTGTTGTTGTAGCTTCGAGCGGAATTCAGAAGTTTGAAGAAACACCACAGTACACGGAAGTCAATCCTAGCCAGGATGCGAAACTCATTTGCCGTGTCCTTGATAAGAGGGGTCAATGCATTTGGCAGAAGGATCAAAAGGTAATTATTATCAATTAAAAAACATCAGAATCAACATTAGTAACTTATTACCTAAGGAAAATCAAACGTTTTCAATTATTTATTCATTATTCATCAAAACAATGTGCCAGCAAAATGAATCTCGCAACATTTTGATACATTTTATATAAAACTTTGTATTAGTAAAATTAATTTCAAAGGATTCATAAGCATGTCTATTGATCTGATAACCAGATTTTACTTCTTTTTAAAGCAATTACCCACGGTTATTTTAATCGGGATGGTAATCAAGATAAAGACAATTACTGTAATATATCAAAAGAGGGGCTAAATGATTTCTCGTTAAAAATTTATTTTCTCTCTTGCTAACGACTGCAACCAAATATATTTACCCGGAATTTTTCTCGTGATATCCCAGTGAAAAATCAATCCGACACTCTTCACCCTGCATCCAATATATACCACAATAATCCATGGTTTGTTTCCAATTTTTAAAATGTCACTCTTAGCCCCTAGATAGTTTAAAATTTTGAACATTTTGATGTTAAAATTTTTGTTTTAATGTGTGCATATATAATCAAGGCCTAATCTATAAACGCAATTATTAATTTGCACTAATAACAAAAATGTTTTTAAAATGATTGAAAGACCTATTCGAAATAGAAATCTAGTGTATAATATAATTGTTTTAAACAGTGCATACGTGCTTAAGAATTATTTTGATTATCTTATTTAAAGGAGATATGATTATACTATTGCTATTTAAAACAAAATATGAAGGACATAATGGAATCGGAAATGCAGCTAAGAAGTTTTGTTTTCAAATTTGAATTTTTCACCTTTCGCTTTAAATATCCTTTATATTATAGTGCAACTTTCGTTGTATTTATTGTTCATGTATGCAGATAAACGTCACTTATATTCCTATCTGGATATGCATATATAATTAAAATTTTCTCATAAGGACAACCGCAGGATTTTGCCGAGATAGGGTGCTAATCTGAAAAATTGCACCCGAACGGCAAGTGTTTTAGCATAATGTTCACACGCAGGGATGCTTTTGAGGCTATTGACCAGTGAAAGCTTGGCACCTCCAAGAGCGCCGATGATAAGGACGAATAATATAACGGAATATTCCGGGTACAATCGTGCCAACTCCCTTACAAGGTCCCTCTCTTTCGTTTCATTCTCCTTGGCTTTGATATTTTTGTCAGCTGGTGCCGAAATTTCGATAACGAACATGGTTCGTTTCTCGAAGTGAAGAACAACTATGTCAGGCCTCGAGTGTGCAACACTGACGCAAGACTGACAGAGATGGTAATAAAGCACTCTTATTGCCGCATTGTGCCTTTGGATGTAAGTCGTTCCCGCATTCTGTACCCATAATAATCCTATTGTGAAGACATTTAAGATCCAAAATTCCGCGTTTGCTTGCCTGTATGATAGTAGTATATCCACCAATTCATAGACTTTTACTACCATCCCTCCTCGAACTAAAGAGATGAAATTTGCATCCCCCGGGCAAAGCAGGTATATTCAAATGGTCTTAACTTCCTTTCTATGAATGAAAATTGAATCTTCTATGAGTGATTCCTTAATAGTTTTTCAAGTTCTGTCATTCTGCGAAATCAATTAATTTTTAAAAACATTTTTTTAACAAATTACCATTTAAAATGTTCATTTCATATTTTCTACTCTTCGAGCAGTTTTATTTTTTAAAAGTATTTTTAAAGAAAGCTTGACTTCTTTCTAATAAAAATGTTGTTTGGCATTTTGGCACTGAAAATAGTTATGTAGTCATGCGAAGATATCCGAGGGAAACCCATCCGCGCGCGCTCGGAAAGGTAGGCCAGTCCTGCCGTGAACTTAGTAGTATGCATGATTCTCCAGCGAAGCTGCACTAAATTCATCATGAGTTATTTAGTTCGCCTTTTCTTCGCGCATTGTTTGCTTCTCTGAACTTGAGGCTTTTTGGCTGTCTTCGAAAACAGATCATGTTCTGTTGCGAATGAAGTTTTTTTCAGTTGCAATCGTCCATTCTCATTTGGAATAAATGCATGGTATTTTAGAGTGGCGGGAATTTTAATTGCTTAAGTGAATCTAGTTCCTAGTTTCTTTATCATCTCTATGTGATCTTCTTTCGAACTGAAAATAATTACTGTTTCCTTTAATTGATTCTTAGCCTATTCGAATAGATACATAACAGTTAGGATTTGATGATGTGCTGAGCGCTGCAAGCTAGCTTTTGCCGCAAATCTTTTCAAATTTCCACCAAACCCGTCACGTGGATCTTCTCCATGTGCAGTTGCCTGGAAATATGTTTCTGCAGAAATTCCCAAATATTTTTCGTAATTTAAAAGATTTATAAAGGCATATTCACTTTTTAAATGCAGCGCAGCTCCGTCTGTCACATAATAAATTTTGCTAACAACGCTGAATTTCTTCTTGAGGTACTCGTTGATGAGCTTTCGAAATGTGTACACAGCTTCAGCGTCATGACTTAAACAATCTGAGATGATTGCCATGCTAAAATGCATCAGATCGTTTCCATCTTTGTAATAAATAACCACTATAAATATAGTTACTTGATTATTATTCCAATGGAAAGATTGTTCAGCATTTTAAATGATGAAAGCATAATTTTCAGGAAAGTCAAGCAAAATTAAGTACTTTCCTTCTTTTAGTATAACTTTAAGGTGCTTCAGAAACAAACCTTGTTGTTTGGCATAAAATGAGAGAGATTTTTCAGGTTTGTAAGTTTAGTTCAGAGTTTATCTACGAAAGCAACAGCGTCTGCTATTTCGCTCTTCAAAGAACGTCTATCAGTTTTCTGCCAAACTTGATATGTCACTGTGTCGAAACTATTCACGTTCAATAGACCAGTCAGGTGCATTTCAAAATTTTCAATGTCAGGAGAAGAATCGCATTCGTTAAACTGACAAGCGTCAGTGGGTTCACTGCACATGATTTCTTCAGGGCAGTCATGACAATCTGACAATTGTCTGTCAGTTCCCTCAGTTAAGTGTTTAATATCAGTCGCATTCAACATTAACTTTACGTTTTCATGATAAACGCAGACACAAACATGGGGAGTTCCACTTGCTCCAGCTAAAACACAGTGCTTTGGTCTTAGTTGTGCGAATTTCGAAAATCCAATCTTCACATTTTCATGTAGGGCTACAAATCTGGCATATAATTCTGAATGATTGCTTAGAATCAATCTCTTCTGTACTTGCTCTTGAGTACCGTCTAGTTTTTTGACTGATATGAAATCTTTCTTACCTGACATCTGTCGACTATTCTCGTCATTTTCGTACAAGTTTATTATCAAATTTTCAGTTTCTTCTGCCAATTTTTATCCGCGCTTGGCTTCCGGAAAAGTCAAAACTCCACTTTTGGCAACTTACTCTTTCGATTTTCTGGCTTCACGTACAGATGCACCGAATTCTCGCATGATTTGTCTGCGACTGCAAGACTAAGGCGCAAAAAAAATTGGATTCAGGACTTTGAGACCCGCTGAGTGATTTTCATTATTGCATCCTTTTTCTTTCATTTCTCACTAGCAAGCAAAAATCTGTGTCCATTTTTATCTCTTCCTCTACATTAATACCAGGCGCTTCTGTAACTCTGAATGGCTGTAAATTGAGAGTGCTACATTTTTTTCTACAAGCACCACATAATTTACTGCCTTTTGTCAAATCAGGAAACACTGTTTGCTGATTTTCCGTTAGAAGCCTCAGATCAATTCCTCTTACATGTTTCTCCCGACGTAAAGTAATTGCACATCTGCTGCGAAAACTTTGCATCGAAGACATGGTCAGCGATAGATGACCATGAAAGGTCTTTAGGTCCACACTTTGCTTCGAAAGCAGCGATTCGCAAAGACACTTGAAAGCTGAATTATAACTTGACTGATAACCTGAATAAACTGAACAAAAACCACAGAAAAGAAGGATAAAAAATTTATAAATGTATGCAACTAAGAAACCAAAAAGAAACGCAAGAAATCACAGAAAACACACACAAAAAAATTCGAAACACTACACGTTGGCTGCTTTTCCCTCTCAGAAGACTGAAGTCAGAGTAGAGTAACGCAGTGCATCGTTTTGCTTGAGGCCAAGAAACAAATGACAGTCTATGTGATTCCCTTTTGTATCTGGGTACAATATGAGAAACAAATGAAAATCTATGTACGTGTATGTCTTTTGTTTTTCGGCTATACACGAGACCAAGTTTAATCCAGCCAAAGAAAGGACGAATCCTGTATCATTTGTTTATATAAATAGTTTGAACTATTGTTAATTGATTTAAGCCTTTCACAAGTCTGTTTTATGTGACGGTAATGATCAAAACATACAGCGAAACCTCAAAAAAAAACATTTTGGAGGGGCGCGGGGTAAACGCTCTCTGAAAAAATACTTGTGTTCCCTAATTTGTCTATAACTATATGCAAAAATTTTTGATATATTAAGAACCGCTGAAATTAATTTGTTGAAAGTTTCTGAACCAATTAAAAGTATGTTTGAATGAATCGGATTTGAACGAAACAACGTCGGTCAATGCATCGGCTGAACTGGCCAACCTGTCCGAACGCGCGAGGAAGGGTTTCGCTCGGATATCTTCGCAGAACTACATAATTATATAACAATTTTCAGTCCCAAAATGCCCAACAAAAATTCTATCGGAAAAAAGTCGACCTTTCGTTTAAAAATACTTAAAAAATAAAAACTGCCCGAAGAGTTGAAAATGTTAAACAAACATTTTAAATGGAAATTTGTTTATGAAAACTAAAAAATAAAAACAATAGATTTCACAGAATGACAGAGCATGCAAAACTATTAAGGAATCATTCATAGAAAATTAAATTCTCATTTGTAGAAAGGAAGTTATGACCATTTGAAAATACCCGCTTTGCCCTGCGGATGAAGATTTCGCACCCTGTAGTTCGAGGAGGGGTGATACTAAAAATCTATAAATTGGTGGGTATACTACTATCATATAGGCAAACAAACTCTGACAATTTGAAGGCAATCGGAAGACATGACTTTTAAAGTTGAAGCAGTACTGGAATAATGTCCCATATAGAAGACCTGCCCAGGAAGACTGTAACTTAAACTGTCTGTATAAGCATATTTAAAAAGGGTGGTTAATCACTGGCGTGGCGAGGCGTTGCAAGTTACCCTTCTTCTACTTCAAAATAAAATTTTCCAATCACATTTTGAAAAGCTTACTCTGACAGTGTCATAAATAAATGAAGTCTGACTCTGCTAAATATTATATAAATCAAGAGAGTATCGTTGAAATAAGCCTCTCCTTTTCATTTTTCTCAATTTTCTCTTTCCGCTCTTCTTATGATGGAAGGTTGATTAACGGGCGTTCGATATACGAGGAAAGGGGATCATTGATCTTCTTCTGACGCGTATTACGAAGCGATTGTTGCATGCTCCGAGTGTCTGTTCGTCGAGTGCAATCCGTGGAGAACTTAATTACGGAGAAAAGACGATTATGAAAGAAAGGCAAGGTACGTTGAATTTCTGAGTTCGGGTGGACGACTCGACTCGAGGAAACTGAAAGACCCGTGAAACGTCACTGAGAAGTATAGGGGTAGAAAATGGGATGAGAAGGAATAAAGAAAAGGAGAGGAAAATCCGGAGAGATTCATAAAAAAAGTCTTTGCGAGATTAACGATAACGACGATAATGAACTCGAGTGTCGTTGATGAGAGACATAACTCGATTGATAAAGAAATCAAGTGAATACTGCCCGCTAATTGTTCTTCGGTTCAAGAGAAGCAATTGCAATTTCGTGATCCTTTGTTCTTATCGGTTGTATTTAGCATACTTATTTACTAATTAATTCTGTTCAATGTATCACAGAAAGGTTACAATCTAAGGCTCTTGGTCTTTAATTTAAATAATAAAATTCCTTTGTTAAATTTATTTTTATTTGATACAATAGAAATCAGGTGTCTTTTCAGAATTACGTTTTGAAAATAATGCAACTAAAAAATATATGTTTCTAAGGAAGTTTTAAAACTAGAGTTGAAGGGTCTTTCTTTAGAACCATATAAGTGCCTGAGGGAAAAAAATTTCAGGAGATCAAAACAGACTTTTTTTGGATTCGCAACTTCGGATTACTGAAAAAACAATGAGAAAGTACTTTACAGAGTTTATCGAGGTTTATAGATCAATAAAAACAAAAGTTGAACTCACCTAATATTGTTTTCATATAGAATGAAAATTTTGTATATTTCACCATAATGCTTAACAAATTCCGCGAGAAAATTCCAAGATATATACATTTATATAAATAGCAGCAGTAGTCTTTAAAGGATTAAAGTAGAAGGACTTCTAGTTTAAGCTGCTTTTAAAACCCACATTGTAAGTTCCTCGTAATTTCATTTTGTCAATTTTAATCTAAGAGATAAAGGTCTAAGGCTATAAAGGGTGCAAAGTAAATAAAAAATGTAAAAATAAACATTAGAAGGGAATTTAATAATTTGGTTTATTTGGGATTTGTTTCGAATAAGTGAGAATTAGTGTAGGGGTTGGTATAAAAGCAGGAGGAATTTATATTGTATTTACACAGGAAGGGTAATGGGCTTGAAGTCAATTTAAGGGCAAAAGGTATTCGCTACAGTCTTGATAAAAGCATTCTGTTATTTCGTTCCGCTTTCTCTTCCTTACTCTTTTCACAAAGGGAGTGGAACTTCCGCATTTATCTGGTTTCTCATCTCATCTCCAATCAAGCGCCAGACAGAGAAATATATGTAGTCAACGGATCGACATTGCTACGTGGCGGGCATAGTGCCGAGAAAAGTAACACCTTTGCTTTGTATGTATGACACACGGACGCCTTTTCAATATGAAGTCATTGATTTATGCTGCATACATGTCACGACCTTACTGCGTTTCCTATTATATCTTCTCTTTTATGCATAGTTTTGTTCATTTTCTTTCAAAGTGAAAAAATGCATATAGAAAATCATCTTGATAAGCTATCATGAGAGACTTATTCCCTAATTATTACCCCATATGCCACAATAGCCGAGATACCACATTACCAAAAATGCCACATTAAACTATGTGCCACATTACTGTAAGCGCAATATTTTCCTATGCGCTACATTATTTTCTCTACCCCCAACCATCCCCTGACAGCCACTAGTACTTTCACTATGCTCAGCCATCTCTGGCCTTTCTCTAACCACAGTCACATATACTTAGTCAAAGATATCACATGGCTTTTTCTCCCAACTTTATACCACCTTATTCCAATCTTATGCCACTTTAGCCACAACTTGATGTCACTTTTCCTCCGCCTGATGCCACACTATAGGTCAAATTGCATTTTTCTGGTTTAAAATCTAATATAACGAGAAAAAATAGAGATAAATCAACAAATTTAAAAAAAAAATAAAGTTCATGTACGTAGATTCAAGGAAAATATGAAAGAATGCCTACATTACTTACTGTAGGGTTTGAAGTGAGGGGTGAATTTGAGCGTGTTTAAAAAATCGATGACCTTTTTCTTTTCTTTTTGATGAATCTCAAAGGGAAATCATGATATCAAAACAAATTTAGTTTTAAATTGTATTAAATGAAACGGCTGAAATAAGGGGTAAGTGGCTAAAAATCAGAAAATTCGCTGAAAAACATTGTAAAGGGTTTTCGTGGGTGGTAAAACGCTTTTAATAACTCTTTCTTCAAAATCCTCAACTGTATGGATGGTTTATCGCTATCATTCTTCTTTTTAGGGGTGGAAATGGTCAGCGAGAATCTGAGATCGTGAAATATCGCAGAATAGCATTTCAAATGAATTTCGTGGGGGTTGAATATCATTTCGGCAACCGTTTCTGCATTTTTCTTCACTGTGTGGATGGTTCCTCGTTCAAACAAGAAAATAGATGACCAGACTGCGGACATTTTCAACGTCTTTATAACGTTACTACAACGTTAAAGTGATTCTAATTTCTAATGTTACAAGGTCAAAATTCAAACATTGTACCAACATGTTAGAATTTTGAAAACCATTTGCAATTCTATTCTGCGGTATTTCGCGTTTTCAGATTCTCGCTACCTATTTCCACCCCTAGAAAGGAGAATGATACCGAGAAACCATCCATACATTTGAGAATTTTAAAGAAATGGTTATTAGAATCGTTTTCGTCACCGACGAAAACCCTTTTACAATGGTTTTTAGCAAATTTTCTTATTTTTAGCCACTTACCCCTTGTTTCAACCCCTAATTTATGGTTTGGTGGTATCCTAATGTTTTTCCTGATTGACATTAATTATAAAATTAATGATAAAAGTCTTTTATCTTTAATTTTAAATTTTGTTCACATACTGGTGCCTTTCCCCTTTTCATTCTCTTGTGGAAAGTTTGTAAAGTCTTTTCCTTTTAATATACCAAAAATTATGATACATGATTTGTTTGAAAGGGGCAATGAAAAAGTGATGTATTTTTTTACATTATACATAGTTATTTAAAAATCACGGTAAACTATTATATAGAATATGAGTTTTCAATTCATATTTAGTAGGTACTAAAAATTTATGTTTTATTTATTTTATCAATTTGCAAATAAAAATTACTATGAAAGACGTCTTACAATCTAAACATACATTAAATATAGGCATAAAAATAATAAACCTAAAACTGGGGCTTGTATGTGCCCATGGAAATTTAGTTACATAATACATTAAAACCGATATTACAAGTGAGTATAATATTTTACGATTTAGGGAAATCGAGTATGTACATTAAAAATATATTAAATTTAAGCACGACAATAATGTCAAATATTAGAAAGATTGGAATAATTCTTTTACGCTTTGAAAGAGAGCATTATAAAATTTGCTAAAGTTTATACTAAAAATTATGAGTCGTCTGAAAAAAATTTGAAGGACGAAAATACGAAAACGACAAGCTCGCAGTAAAGCCGTCCTTTATCTCCGTCATCTCACACTGCATAATTATAGCTCAAAAAAACGCACATTATCATTATCATTATTTGTATTTGTGTACAGAACAATGTAGAATATACATTCGCTAATGTAACTAACCTAACCTTTACTTATATACATAGTACGCATACACATACATATAAAACACGCATCACACGCAAATCACGCTGAGAGAAGGGGTTTTTAAGATTCCTTATATACTAATTGGTAAAAGTTTTTGGAATTTCAAAAACGGCATGGTGCTTAATAACTCGAATTATCAATATTTAAAATTAAAAGTAAAAGTAGGAAAATATTTTGTTTTAATAAGATCAAAATTGGGATTGAATTAAATAAAGAAATGTCTATAGGTTTTTCATTTTATCTTTAATCATCTCTTTCCCGACTCACACTCGGCGTGGTAATACAAGTAACAGTGCTGGATCAAAATGTTGAGTGCCCCCAACTTTATTGAAATTTAGAACAAATGAAGTATATTATTATACAATTGCAAGGCCTTCGACAAGAGCAAATTGAAGCATTTTAGTGGTGTATTTTCATGTACTTGACGTTACAAACGTTCATATTAACTAAATTAAAGATTTTTTCCGAATTTTGTTTTACCCAAATCATTTAGGAGGACAAAGTTGATATTCCGTCGCAAGAAGTTTCCAAAATTTTTATTTTTGAGGGGGTTAACTAACCTTACAAATCACCCATTAATAAAAAATGTCAATGCTAAAACCCACCCTTACTATATGCACACCGAAAATATTAAAAATTATAAGTTTCATTTCTTTTTTGGTTAAAAATTGATGTTTTTTAGTTTAAAATTAAACTATTTGGTTGTAAATTACATTTTCTATTAATAATTCATATTTTTAACTGTTCTGATAAAAGTTCGTCTTTTTGGCTGAAAAATGCAACTATTTTGTTCAAAATGGAACTGTTTTTGGTTAAAGTTTAGTCGTTGTTGTTCAAAAATGTAATCATTTGGTTGAGAAGTCATGTTTTTAGGCAGAAAATTCAACTATTTGTGTATAAATGGAACTGTTTGGTTGATAATTAATGTTGTTTGTTATTAAAAATGCTATTACTTGGTTAAAAATTGAACTATTGGCTAAAATTTAACTCTTTTGTTGAACTCATATTTTTGAATTGCAAATTAAAGTATTTGATTCAAAATGCAACTCTTTTTGGTTTGAGTTTAATCTTAATTGTTTAAAAATGCAGTCCTTTGTTCAAGTGAAGCAAAATCTGTTGAATTCTTAGAAATCTGGTTTACGTTATACCTTTAAATATTTTCAAAACTTAAAAATATATTGAAACCTTTTAAAATCTTTAGCAATGTTTTGTTATCTAATGCTCAAACCCGAGTGGTAAAATCCATGATAGAACCTCCACTTTTCAACTAATAATTTTTATAATTTGTGCGTTGAATATCATAAAAAATGTATACTTTAGCATTCTATATTAGCGGAGACGAAATTAAAAACTTATATAATAGTTTACAATATTAAAGTCTGTTCATTGAAATCTATAAAATATATGATTAGGTACAAAAAATGCCTAGAATTCTCTTAATTTATTCTGCAAATGCCTTAAAAACAAAGCACTAAAAAACTCGCGTAAATATATGAAGTTTGACGCTAACAATATTTTTTATTGCTACACTCTTTTGAGTTATATATTCTCATCCTAATGAGAAGTTGTCAATAGTATTTGTTAAATTGCTAAGATATTTTTGGAATTTTTCCTTCGGGTTCTCCTCAGAACCTAAGGTCAAGCTTTGTGCAAAAAAAAATGAACATTGTTAAAACTGTCTTTTGCTTACAAATTCAAAAACAATGTTATTACTTATCACATTTTACGCAATTTTAGCCATATGTTAGAAAACGAACCGACTTCAAAAAAGCTTAATTATTTATAAAGATATTCTAATTTTTCGAAAACATCGATTTTTGCATGTTTTTGCAATATCTTTTTTATAAAATTAACATTTTGCCTTTCACTTGGGTATTAGATGCAAAATTGTATTACTCTTTGCGTCATAGCAGGGGAAAATTTGTATGATGATTTTATAAAAAATAAAGCTCTTTAGCTACAGCTCAAGAAACAGGTAAGTATATAAAAATGTTGAGAAGAAAAATTGTTCATGCCAAAAAAGATCTGCAAATTTCCTCAAATCCAATTTTGATAAGGTGCATAGTTTTTGTTTTAAAAACTATGCAACATGCGAAAAAACGACCAAAAATAAATTCTTGCTTTAAAGAAGACCTACATAATCGTTTTCAACCTTTGTCTGATAGAACTGACGATCTTTCTCTTGAAAATCGAAAATATTGTTGAAGAAATAATAAAGTTCAATTAAAAAATGTAAAATATGGAAAAAAGTCCGGAAAACAAATGAGTGTTTTTAAAAAGATCTACAAAGTCGCCTTTAAATATTTCTTTATAAAACTCACTCTTCTTCTCTTAAACATCGAAAATGCTAGTGCAAAGTAATAAATTTAAATTGCCAGATAAACAAAGTGAGACAAAAAAGGTGTTAGGAAAAAATGGTTTCTTTTAAAAAGGCCTGCAAAAACTCTATTTAACCATTTTTTATGGCAATACAGCTAAAATATTTTAAGACGTTACTTCAAACCTTATTTTTTCATTTTCAGTTGCAATTGAAATTAATTAAAATTAAGGAGATCATATCACGCTGAACGGGAGAATGTTTTTTTCCGAGAAAAGGAACTAATATAGTATGGTGCGTTGAATCTGGGGTCGAAGGTTTTCTACGCCCCTTTTTAAAGCTCCGGTGATTGAAATTTATGTACAAAAGCTACACGTATAGCCAAGTTCGCGGTGGCGCGTTATTCGCATTTTCTTTAAAGCTATATCATAAAAGAAGAGCAACCGACCTCGCTGTCTTTTCCCCAGGAAAAGTGGAAGCGACCACCAATAATTTTGCCGTTGTAGAAATTGATGGCATCGAGTCCTGCGAACCCTGGCCAACTTCCGGTTTATACGAAATGAAAGTGCACGAATATAAGGTGAAGTGGCTAAATGCCAAAAGCATTAACACATTTTTGTCCTGACTCTGACGGATAGATTATTCTGCTTGTTACGTATGCTAAGCGAGATTTATAATTCTCCCTTCGGCTGCGTAAAATTAATTGAATCGTTCACTGGCGAAAAAATCTCTCAGGCTTCATTCTCGCCATTTTTATATTCTGTCCAGCATTTATCAGATGGCATTAATTCAAAATCTATACAAGGAATATGAAGATAATGAGTAAAATTCTAGTTTATATTTTTCTTTTTCTATATTTAAAACTAAGGAATCCCTTTGTCATCCTTCAGTTCAGTTTTATTTTTTTTAATTCTGAAGGCATTTCTAATAGAAAAATTAAAAAGGACAATTTACGGAAAGCATAAGCTTTTTAAACAAAAAAAGATAATTTCAAAAAAGTATTTCTTTAGCATTTTTCCGATGTAAATTAATTACTCGTAAAAAATGTTCTAGATTTTTCAGTAGAGTGGCCTGCAAATGCTGAAATTAATCGAATTTAAATTTAAGTCGACAAAAATATATTCCGTTGTGAAACAGATACAATAAATATAATAAACCAGGTAACTCAACATTTTATTATAATTATTCTTCAATTAAAAAGTAATGAAAATATCGATTATTTCCCTTCCTACAAATAACTACACACGCAATGCAAATGAATGTGGAGTTACCAGATGACAAGGTTATCCGAAAAATTTTATTTGTTTTAAGTATATTTTTACGTGTGAATTAACTAACAATCAATTATTTTTTAGGTGAGAATTAGAAGTTTTTATTAAAGTTTCCTTGATTTCTTCTTCAACTTAAAAATATGGTTCTTCTAATAATAAATCTGTTTTACCGAATGCAACTGAATGACATTCTAACATGAGATTGCACAAGGTTATATGCAGTAGCATATGGGATTCAACAATATTACATATAGTGTCAGATTATTCGATATTATGCGATTACAGAGTATTACATGAGATTACATACCAGATTAAACGGGATTAGAATTTGAAAACGCCAATGAAAAAATAAATATTAAAATAAAAATTAATAAACTAAAACATACGATTAGTTTTAGCGGTTAATAAAATGGTTGGGACAACTACTTTATTTAGTAAATGATTGTGTTGCGATTTAGTTAGTTGTGATAACTATTTTTGTTAGTTGGGCCACGATTAGTTGTCGTTTCTATCTAATTAGAAAGACTAACTACTTTAATTTCTCAAGACATTCTTTACGACTCTACTTTCCCCAGTTTTGAAATAAGTCAATAATCTGCACATCCACTAAATTTTATGGAATTACAATGAAATTACACAAGAATAAATTTAATTACACAAGCTCATATGGGATTACATACAAGATTGTACACTAGATTTCAAAAGGAATTGACCCCTTGTGAATTTATAATTTTTTGGAAATCTGCAAACAACATGTTTTTGTATTTAGTTAAATGGAGACTTTTTTTAAAATGTGAATAAGGTAAATGCACTGGTAATCGTCGCCTTAAGCCAAATTGGAAATTAAAATTGCTTATAATTGTATTAAAAACTCAATTTTTATTGCCACGAAGGGCTTACCCGATGAAATTAGATATAGAAAAACTCAATTTTTATTACTTAGCATGATATTTGATTGGTGTAAATTTTTATTCACGATTAAAATTCAAATTATGCAAATGCGTTAGTTATCGTCAGGCACATGGCCACGTTAACATGAGAGAAGTGTACTAATTTCATTACAGGATATTTAAACTTACCTAAAATAACAAGTTTTATCACACGCGGCAGGAGCGAATCTTGTAATTCTAAAAATAATGGGCCATCTGACGATAACTAATGCAGTGACGATTACCAGTGCATCTACCTTATGTCGAACCTGAATTTTCTTCAGCAATTATTGAAGAAACACGCGATTATTTTGTTTTAATTACAACATCATGAAAAGTCCTGAAAAAAAAGATAAAATTCTTTATTTTAGAACCATGAAAACAAAATTTCTATGTAAGAAAAATAATAGCAAACTTCATCGAGTCAAGCTGAAGAAATTTCAGATTCGACATATTCAACTTTTTCAAAAAAGTTACACATTGAACAAAATCATGTTTTTTACATTCTTAAAATATTCTGAATCGAAAAATAAATTATGTTCTCAATTTTTATTTTGTATTACTATTGGAATGTATTTTTAACTTATCCTTTTTAGGACAAAAAGTAGCACTTTTAGTTAGAAATATTTAACACTATAAAAGTTAAATGCCTTGATAAATACGAAATATCAGTTTGAATTATTTAAAATAGAAAGCGTTTGTAATTAAACAGTTTTGAATAAAAAGCATTCAAAGTTGAATGAATTTAAAATCGAAGCCCTTGAAGTATTGCAAGTTTTGTTTCGAGATAGTAGCTCTTGTTTTAAAAAAAAATACGCTTAAATCTAACAAAGGAAGCATATGTTTTCTATGCAAGAAATGAAACAATATTCAAATTAGAAATATTCCAAATGGAACACTTTTAATCTAGGTGCCAACAAAATTGCACCATTTTTATTTTAAGGACTGAAATTTTTAATAATTTTATTATTAAGCATTGGACCCTGAAAAATTAATAATTTGTTATCTAGAGCAAATCAAACGTTTGAAGGAACTTTTTTTTATTAAATGACTGACAAAGCCAAATTAATTAGGAATTCAAAACTAAATTATTATTTTCATTTGTCAGTTTCTAAGCATTTTAAACAGAACAAATTATATTTTTTTAAATTTATTAATTCACAATTGAAATGACAGAAATGGTTATTTTTATCCGTATTAGTAATTGTTAATTCAATTTAATACTAATCTAAAGAATAAAAGAAACTGTGAGGTATGTTGCATATTGGCTGAGAGCCAAAACCGCAGCGTATGTTTACCTTGGAATTCAAGTATCGTCCAATTCATTTAAAGCATGTGCCTTCCGTGGAAAACAGATATACGGCTGTAATCATCGAAGGCGAAAAAAAATTAACTTCATTTCTATGCAAAAGATAGGCCCGTGAATCTGTTGCTTCATTCTCTACATATATTTCGTTAGTTGGTGTAAGTCTATTTATATTTTAATCTTCTTCATAATAATAATTATTATTAAAACTTTCTTCAGAAAATAAGTTAAAGAACTGTTTCATTGATACATTTGAAGAAGGAAATATAATGGTATTTTCTTGTACTTAACAAACGTTTAAATAAATGACTTAAATAAATATTATCATTTTACGATAAGTGTATCGTTATATTAGCTAAACTTCAAATCTGATGGAAGAAGTATTTTTCTGAGAAAGACAGCTTTTGTATAAAAAAGTTTGATCGTAAAAGTCTTTTCCTGCAGCTGACGACTTCAAACTGAACTGACAGAGTTGCTCATTTTCTCCAATCCAATTAAGGAACAAAAAAAGACTTTACAACATTTTTATGTTAAAAGTTTCAAAATAAGTGTAAAAGCGAACAAATTCTGAGTAATTTAAATTCATTTATTGAAATGCATGAATACAGAAAAGTCTTTATTTAAGGAAAGTCTTCTAGGAAGTAGCAAATTTTCCTAAAATGAGGTTCGCCACTAGGTAAATCTATAGAAACTTTTCAAGATAGAAACACATTATTTTCAACAGATAAAATTTCTTTTTTTTTAAATTATTTTTTACATGAAAATTTAGCTGTTCCAGTTAAAGATTTATCATTTTAGTTAAAGACTCATCTGAGTCAATTCTTTTTAGTTTAAAACTTTACTATTATATTTTGGGTTCAGAATTATTTTTAAAACAGTTGTTTAAAACATTGTTTTTCTACATATTTTGGAAGTTGGAGTTGGAACTAAGTCAATCTAAAGAAACACCTTTGGAAGGAAAAAAAATAATCTTAAGAGCCTAATTATCGAAAAAAAATCAGTTTTCTCCAGGCCTGAAATTAAAAAATTTCCAAAAAATTCCTTATTTGTTTTCTAAACTAATATGATTTTTAACGTCAAGCTGATTAAAAAAAAACTCTGATTTGTAAAAAGGAGATGCCATAAGACTTAATTACTGAATAAAACAGTATTTACTTTTTTAACCAGAAGAATTGTTTTGAAATAATTATGAAAGTAAATAAGGAAAATCCTTAATATATTTATAATTTTCTCAAAAGAAAATTCGAGAAAAATATTTGTCTTCTACTTTTACTCCACAAATTTCTATAAATTTACTTCCACAAATTCGTGTTTTTATCTCAAAGATTAATAAATCAGTTCTAGTGGACTGCAGAGCATATTGTACAGAATCAAAGTAGGAAATTTCAAAAGATCGTAAAGTCTTAAGAACGTCGTAATTTAAGAGAAAAAACTCTAAGGCTTGCAAGAAATACATTATTTGCACTCGCGACTCGTTTCAAAGTGGCGTGAAAATACATCTAAAGGGAGTTATTACACGAAAATTTTCACAAACTTTACTGTGTACCTAAACTTTATAACTTTTAAGAATTTCGACAAGGCTTTTATATAGTGTCTACTTTAAACAAAGGTAAATAAGCAAGACGCCAGGCTTCAAATTAAAGTCGTTATGACGCAACGCCTCCGCTGAAAAAAAATTTACAGTCTGCTGGCGAAAGACTCTAGTGTGGAAAGATACATGTAAGCATGAATCGCAGAAGCAAAAGCACTACTTGTAAATGAATCTTTAAAATTTGGCATAAGTCCTTTGGTTGAAAGCATTTTATAAAAATGAATGAGTTTTTAAATCAATACAGTAGAGAAATTAAGGGCTTGATATGTACATTCGTAGCTTTCGAAGTAAACACAATTGTATACATTCAAGTAAATATCATTTTTAATTTTTTTTATTTAACAAATTTCATCAAAATTTTATGAAGCAATAAGTTTTTACCTAAAATGAAAGGGCTTCTTTCAAACCTTTGAAAAATCAGACTTGTCACCCACAAACTAACCGCCAACCTATTTTGATTTGGTACTCTCGTAAAATCATGGAGCTCTAAAATTAAACGCTAAAGGGTAGAAACCTTAAACTAAAGGTACAAGTATTAAGCATTATGAAATTGATATCAATCTTGCTAATTATTTTCAATCTCGATTAAAATTTGTTTACTTATTAAATCATTCTATTTACTCCGAAATTAAAAAAAAATATTTCATAGCTTAGCCCTAGGCTGATTTGTAAGACAATTTTTTAAGATAGGAAATTAAGACTTAAAATAAGTTTTTTATGAGTATTTTTTTAGTGAAAAAATCGTCTTCCACAGAAATAGTTTTTAAATTTCAAAAATACTTTTTGGGGTAACCTACACTTCACTTTAATATTACTAAAATTATATTCACTCAACTCTTACAATATTAAGGACCAAACACAAACTTATTGTGATCGGTAATATACTTGGAAGATTAGTCTAGAAGCCTCGTGGATGGTGATGCGCAATAACGGTCTTGCTGATAGTAACAAAGCGACAGCGAGGTTGATGTCCTTCCAGCATGGCTAGAGAGTTCTAAACTAATTTCTGCAATCTTCGCGTGACTCTACGTTGGTATATACCTGCACCTATTCATGTAGTTGTAGTAGAAATATTTTGAGGAAATATACCCGAATGCTGTTACCAACATTTTTCATTGAAATTCAGAACTATTAACAACCCAAGAGTGGCATCCTGTGATGACCAAAATCAAAATGTTCGAAGCCCTTTTTCTTAAAGATATTTAATAAGATTTTGCTGACTCCGCAATGACATTTACTGCTGCCCGTGATGACATAAATGCTAACCTGAAGCATTGTCCCAAATGACTAAATAAGCATTAATTTGTACTGCCACAACCAATTTCTGACTAAATTTCGACCTTCACCACTGCCACCTAATAGCTGATTGATATGCACTGCTTTCCAAAATGCTGACTATAGGCTGACCTGATGCACTATCTCTAATCATTGAATAAATATTGATCTGTACTAATGCCTCAAACTGACTAAGCGCTGATATTTACTACTGTATCTAAGTTCTGACTACGCACTGTCTTGTACAACTGATCACATACCTGGCTAACCGATGATTTTTCCTACTGTCTCGAATGGACGGCTAAGCGCTTACATGTTTGATTTATAATCTGATATATATCATATTCTACACATATTTCATTTGTAAGACGAAGGCGTTGATTTTTACTGCCGAAACGAATGTCTGACTAAATTTTGACCTGCACTACTGTCCCCGAAGGTTTACTTAAACATTGAATTGTACTCCTGTACCAAAATGCCTTATTAAACGCTGATCTAATCCAGTTTCTTGAATGACTGATTAAACATTGATCTGCACTACTGCGTCAAATTTATCATTAAACGGTGATGTGTACTACTTCCATGAATTTCTGACTAATCATTTACTTGTACTACTTTGCCGAATATGTGACTAAGTCATGACTTTTACTTCTTACTATATGTCTAACTCTTGCCCTTTCCCATTCACTCGAATGGATGACTAAACATTGATCTGTAGTACTGTTTAAAAATTTCTGTACCGACTGACTGGCCTCGAATGGCATACCAAGCATGCTGTACTGATTACCCCCGTTGCTGATCTAAACCACTGCTCTGAATAGTTGTCTGAATATTAATCTTTGCTACTGCCTCTCAGTAACTGATTATTCTATCAAATATACTATTGAGGCTCCATGACTGGCTACTTTCCCGAAAAATCCTCTTTAACTTTTACACTGTTTCCAAATTTACTAGCCGTTTTGGGGGTACTATCAATGGCCTTTACAGTATCTCGGGAATCTCCAACCTTCGGGAATCTCCAACCTTCGGGAATCTCCAACCTTCGGGAATCTCCAGCTGACCTTCAAGTGCCTGTCTCTCGCCCACTTGGAATGTCTTGTCCTGTATCTCCGGAACCTATATAGCGGGACTCCCGTGTTTGTTAAGGATCTTTAAGATGGAATGAGACAAAGCAGCAACCATGCATTCTATAAGTCATTCAAATCTTCTGTCCTATCCGTTTCTATCTTATCTTCCACTCCCCTCCCCTAGTTTCTCTCAAATCTCAACCCCTACTACTTCTCCCTTATACCCACATTCTCCTCTACTACACACACCTCTACCGCACACCTCTCCTACTTTTTCCCCTCACTTCCCTTCACCACCCTTCACCAACCGTTTCCCACCTCCCCTTCGTCATTCCTACTCTACTACCCTCCTCTTCTCTCACTACCCCCACCTCCCTGTGATTCTTCCGATACTTTCACTTCCCGCCTTTACGTCTCCTTCTCTTCCACCTCCATTTCCCCTCCCCTTTACTCATTACCCTTACTCCTTTTTCCATACTTCTCCACCGTCACACCCTCACTTCCTGCGAAACTCTAAAAATTGACGCTAGAAGAAATATTTTTACATTCTCATCAGAGAAGGTATTAAATTTGTTTAAAATTTGACCTCTATAGCTTTTGTCAAATGCCCACGTTTTGAGATCCTCTGATTCCGAAAAACAGGTTTTTACGAATATATCTGTGTATGAAGAAAAATGTTGCTTTTTGAATGCCCTATAAGCTTATTGTAACAACTTTTTCAATTTTATTGATTGAACCAAAAATTGAAATTTGGACAGCATACAAAAATAATGGAAAGTCTATGATTAAATTTTTTCATTTAACGATTTCACATTATTTTAAAGATTCTAATATGTGTGTGTGTGTGTGTGTGTGTGTGTGTGTGTGTGTGTGTGTGTGTGTGTGTGTGTGTGTGTGTGTGTGTGT
>JAAAKG020147433.1:0-10459 GCA_010014905.2 Druon quercuslanigerum
GCGTTTAGGAATTTTCCACTCAAGTTTGTTTTTAGAAAACATGAGTGTATATTGACGCTCTCTTAATGGTTCTCAACATTAGGCTAGCGGCCTATATCAAGAACAACTTTTCTTTAATAATTTTTTGTACATGTGTCGTTTTACCCAAAATGTAATTTTTTTCTATTAAACAAAAAATAAGTTTTGCCATAAAAAATGTAGTTAAAAAAAAATGTAAATGTTATTTTGCACGATTAAAACAAAAACTATGAAATTTCAGAAGTAAAATCATTGTAAAAGAATTTCTAGCTTATTTTTGGTTAAACGCTTTTTGTCTATTTAATTTATAGCACCTTGTATCGTCGTACCAAAAATTTAATTTTTTATTTTAATTATTTATTTTGAAAAATAAGACAAAAACTAAGCGTCCTGTAAAAAATTACTGAAAGAAGTTTATAGAACTTTGTATATGGTTTCATTTTATGTAAAATAATTTTATTTTCAACAAAAAATTACAAATTTTCAACAAAATCGTTAAATTTTCAGTTAAGGAAATTAATTTTCAATTTAAAAAAATTATTCTTAAACGAAATTCTCTACCAAATAAAATTAACTTGCAACAAAATAGTTACATTTTTAAACCAAAAATTAAATAATTAATTTTTTAAAATAAAAAATATTTTTAAAATATTTTTAATTTAAATTCGTATTGGACTTTTTAATCTAATAATTAAGTTTTCTTTCAAAAATTTTGATTTTATGCAAGAAAAAGCGAAACTTTCAATTTTTGACGATTATAACAACAACAAAAAACGCATCTTATTGAAGTATGATTAATAATCAATTAGTACTTTTTGGATTCAACCGCTTATTTTGTTAGTTATTTTATTAATAATGTTATTTAAATGATTAAAACAAAAACTATGTAGCCAATTGGCAAATTAGTATTTCTTTTTTTGTTTTTCAGAAAATTAACTTTTTCTTTTTTTCTTTTATGTTTTACGATTAAAACAAAAACTACGCCTTCCATCCAAAAATTATTGAAGAAAATTTTTTTAAATCTAAAACTTTGATATGGTCTAAAAAAAAGGGTTAGGATCCAGCCGAGTACAGCTGGGATGCCAGCCGTATCAGCGGAACGGATGAGCTGGGATGCCAGCCGACCCGTAAAAGAAGGAAAAAAGGATTAATCGTAGGGAGAAGGTATATACTACGTAATTTACTTGAATCACAAGGTTTATTTTATTTTATTTTACTAACACTGTCTATAATTGCGCCATGTGTTAGTTGTTTAGAGAGAGAGAGAGAGAGAGAGAGAGAGAGAGAGAGAGAGAGAGAAAAGATAGAGTGTAGTTCCACTCTCTGCCACATGTGGCGTGCGGATCGTAGGTAAACCCTTCAGGGTTGCCCACAGCGGATGTCCAGCCGTGGGAGTGAGAGAGAGAGGAGAACAAGTCTTTCTTTCTCTTGGTCGATAGTGGCGTCGCTTATGAATTTGGCCTAGCCCGAGCGGTATTCCGGCCCGGGGAGGTCGATGTTGGCTAACAGGGGATTTCCAGCCGTTGGCCTTGGCAATCAGCGCGGATTTCCAGCCCTGATCGTACTGACGTTATGTGGCGGAGCGCGCCTTTTTAAACAGGCCGTGCCGCACAAGAGTTGGCCAGAGTGGGAAAGCATCGAGTGGTGGGAGATGCGCGCGCTCGAGTTTGAATGGCGGGAGATGGTGTTTCGCTCTCTCTCTTTCTCTCTTCTTTCTATCTCACTTTTTAGTGTCTAATACTCTAATGTCTAGAGTCGTTGTCCGCCGAATAAATAAACGTCGTATGCGAGAAGGAATCTCGCCCTATGCGAGTCGCATATAACACCTTTTATTTATTAGTTTTACTTATTAACTTGTTCAGTTTTTTCAAAAGTTTAATCTCTTTATGTTAATTATTAATTTTTTTAAATGATATCAATTTCAACCAAATTGATGAATATTTGATAAAAAATGTATCATCAACAAAAGGTTAAGCTAAAAAAGTATATGCATTTTTCACTGGAAGCTTAAATTTTCCGATTTATAAATAGACGAATGTCGTGCATAATAACTGAATTTTCAACTAAAAAGGATAAATTTTCTATCAAAAAGTGAATAGCTACATTTTGAGTACAAAAATGTTATTTTCAACAAAAAGATGAATTTTCAACAAAATTTATGAAGTTAAAAAAAAAGATCTTTCAAATAAAACGAAGAATCTTTAATTAAACAATGTTCACCAAATAGCTGAATATTCATACCAAAAAGAAATTTTTTTCCAAAAATTACATTAATAGCCAACCAAAAATTTTAATTTTTAATGGAATGTTTAGCCTAATAATTAAATTTTCAACCAAAAAGGTTAATTTTCTCACAACAAAAAGACAATATTTTTACAAAACGAGTGGATTTCAATATGAAAAGAACAATTTAAAAAAAAAACGTAGAAAATATTATTTTCATTTAGAGAAAAAAGTAGTCGAAAAACAAAAAAAAATGTTTAACAAAAAGAATAAATGCTAAAACATAAAGTTAGTTAAGTTTGTATTCAAAAAACTTAATTTTTTACGAGTTAAACAAAAATACGAATCCTATCAAAATATTCAGAACTTTTGTCCATTATTTTTTCAGCGCACCGGTGTCGTTTTTTCAAAAATTTAATTTTTTTTTTTAATGTTTTTTTTTCACGATTAAAGCAAAAGCTACGCATTAAAACGAAAAATTATTCTCAAACAATTTCTAGCCCTTTTTTGGATAAACATTTTTGTCTACTAATTTTTCAGTACCTTGTTTCGTCTGTCCAAAAACTTAATTTTTTATAATTAATTTTTACAAATAAAACGAGAGCGAAGTGCTCTATAAAAAGTTATTAAAACAAAATTTTTTATAGATCCTTTTTTGGCGGATAATTTTTGTAGAGACATTTTTTTTATCATGAATAGTTTGACCGCAAAATGGAGTTTTTCAGTTTGTTTTGCAAGGTCAAAATTTGAATTTAAAGTTTTTCAAAAACAGCCAAACCGTTTTTATTATAATCTTGTATTGCTGTTAAAATGAAACATGTTTCTTGTCTGGACTTTTTTTTATATCCTGCGTTATTTCTATTACCATTCTTATTTTCGTTTAGTTTTTTAATTTTGAAAGTCGAAAATGACTTTACAATAAATTAGGAACATATATCCTAACATAAGAGATCGTTAAAATTTATTTTAACGTTTTTCTTCAAATCATTGGATAAAAATGTAAAGCACAGCGTTTATTCTGTTTTTCACGATTTACTTGATTTTTAATATTTTGATTAAAATATTATTGTTTATAATCAAATAACTGTGTGTGCATTACGAAGATAGAAAAAATATGATTCAAAAAGTTTATAGACTAAGATGAAATTGATTAATTCTGTAAATAATTCTTGTGTTATCATTTCAAACCGGGAACTTGTAAACATGTTTTTTTTGATGGAGGTGACGAAATATGATCCAGGATTTTTAGATAGTTCATTAAAAAAAACTTTGACTTGATTAAGAATTATTTATTCTGAATTTTGAAAATTCAAAATAAATAAATTATTTATCAAAATTTTTAATCAATTGTCTCTAAATATATCATAGATTACTATTAATTTCGGATATTCATGAAAATTATATTTGGAATTTAGCAAGAAAGATTTTAGAAATTAATCAAAAATAAATAATAAACTGAGAATAGTAAATTTTTAAGAATATTTCAAAATAATAAAAATTTTTAAGGAATAAAATAGCCCCAGGGATCGAAAATCATTTTTGGATTTTGAATAACTAGTATTTCTCCTGTGGAAAAACTCCCATTGCGTTACGATCAACATTTAAGTTGAAGCTGGTTTATTCATTCCTTATCCCATATTTCATAATTGAAATATTTAAATAAATTTCAAAACAAGAATGTTCTGATTAAAAAAAAATATTTTCTCCATAATGAAATAATTATTTAAAAAAAATTTTAAATATTAAAAATGTGAAAAGAAGATACTAAGATTAGGATCGAAAAATCTTATTTTCTTTTATTGATTCTTAATAATTAGTAATACTTCTCCGGAAAAAATTTTCATTGCTTCACGATCAAAATCGAGGATGAAGCTGTTTTATTCGTTCCACGTCACATGTATAATATTCAAAATATGTGAATAAATTTCTAAATGAGCATCTTCCGTATAAAAAAAATCTTTTCTACATAACTAAATGATTATTCAAACATTTTTTTAAAATATTAAAACTTTTGTCTCGTGGCCCTTAGTAAGTAAAAATATTAGCTTATATTTTACTATCTTTGATATTTTCTATATTATAAAACGATTATTAAAAAAAATTAGAAATATTAAAAATTTAGAACGAAGAAGCCAGCCTTAGGGTCCAAAATTGTTTTTCGATTTTTATTGATTCTGAATAATGAGATCAAAATTTAATTTAACGCTGGTTTATTCGTTCCATATCACATATTTCATTTTTGAAATATGTAAATAAATTTTCCAATGAGCACGTTCCGATAGAAAACAAAATATTTTATATATTGCAAAAGTACTATTTAAACACTCGCGTATAAATATTAAAAAATTTGGCTTGTGGCCCTTATTAGATACAAATATTAACTTATATTTTACTTTTTTTTAATTTCAGACTTTTGGTAATTTTCTTTTACAAATATTTTTTGTTCAAGAATTGTACAATGTCAAAAATCTTTTGAATATTTTCAGATTTACTTGAAAATTTAATTTAAAAATAAAAAATAATTATTTATTTTTTCAGGAATCTTGGAAAAATTTGTTTATTATTTTCAAAGTCATCAAAATCCTATTAGGAATTAAAATGTTATTTAAAAATCTTTAAAAATCTACATTTTGTTTTTGTCTACTTTTTTATTATTTTTACATTTTCCACATGGTTAAAGCTTGTTTTAAATTACTTGTTAAAAATCCTTAAAATTTTTCTGAAATATTATGGACATCCTAAAAAATAAACAAATTTGTTTTAAACTCTTCCACAATAATTTGTAACAATTTCGAAAATCTTAGCTTTTATTTTCTCTTAAAATAAATTATTCAAAATAAAAACTTATTCTCAGTCTCCCGTGAAATCTTAAAAATTTGTTTAAACTCTCTGGAAAATACGATCAAGTAATATTAATTTTTATTTTCTATCATTCAAATAATCTGTTGACTTCTACATTTTAAATGATTAATTTTTTTTTTATTTTTTAATAATAAGAAAATATATATGCATACTTTTTAAGGATACAAAATATTGAACTAAAAAAAGGTGCAGTAGAAATAAATATTTGTAAAGATATTGTGGCCGTGCGGTTGCAAGGACCACGTATTAAAATTTATTTGATATTACTCAGAAATCTTAGAACCACACGTTATATATATCATATATAAAATATCAGAAGAAGCATTATAGAAGAATGGTGATCGTGCGGTCTTATAAACCGCACGGCTATACTTTAAGGTTAAAAAAATTTTCAATGAAGAAAATGTTTGTTCCCTATCGAAACAGTCTCATTTTATTCAGTTTAATATTAGCAATTTGTGAGAGTGATATTTTAAAATATTTTTAAAAAATGTGTAGAAAAGAAGAAACTTCAATTTTAGACAACGCACGTCTTGTTAAATATTTGTGATGATTAAAGCAGGCCCATCGCTCCAGATTTACGACTCTTTCAATGATACCATCACTTAGATAAAAATCAACTGGACGAATGTGCTGAAAACACATTTTTTAGATTACAATTTTTTTAGAAAACGAGGTCTTTCCCGATGTGAAAAAACCATGCAATACTTTATTTACTTGCAGGCTATAGATCTGTTGAACAACCGAAAAGATATTGAGTTCCATCCTAAAAGAAATATCACCTAAATTAGTAAAATTACAATTCAACATTTTTTCAAATGCACACAAAAATAAATGTATTCGAAAAAATCTGTCGCATCGACGACTGAAATTTGGTGATTGTGAATTCTCTTTTGTTAAAGATCCTTTGGCTTTAACGAACACACTCTCTTAACGTATCGTCAATATTAGGTGAATCTAGTTAAAAATTAAAATTTTGTTTTGAAAAGCAACTTTTTACTAAAAATAAATAATCATTGTTTAGATACCACCCATAGAAGTATGTTTTATTGGGAATCAAAAAACCTATTAAGTGAAAAATTGGAGTTTTGAAAGTTGTTGTCGTAAAAAATAACTTAATTTTAACAATCTTTGATATTTTTCAGAAATAACTGCTTAAGAAATTTATAATTATATATAAGAATATGCTCTTAGAATAAGCCCTAAGAGTTTAAACAAGTTATTATTGTTTTTATCAATTTTCTATTAGAATACCGAGAGAAAGTTGCAGTTTTTTAAAAAAAATTTACTTTTAGTTAAAACTTCAATCACAGTGAGGCAAGTTCTAATTAATGCTAGCAAAAAATGATTGTTTAAACAATGTATTATTTTGATAATGATATTCTCCACGAATAAAGCTAGAAATTGCTGTTTTTTCTGTAATTTTTAACTTTTTGTCCACTTTTTACTTGCGTGAGTTATTATTTAATTTCATTTTACAAAAATAATTGTTTAAATAAATTGTTATTGTTTTTAACTATCTTCTTTATAAATTCATGATAGTTGCAGCTTCTTGTGAAAAATGAAAATTCTTGTGAACTTTTACGTAGCAAATTATTTAATAATCAAGTTACCATACATAGTTTTTAACATAATTTATAATTGTTTATAATTATCTTCTCTTCTATAAGTGCATTAAAGTTGCGGTTTTTTCCTTAAAGGTTTAGCTTAGCTTTGCCTTCTTACTTATGAACAAATAATAAATAAAAAAAGTAAAATTATTTTTTAAACAACGTCTTTCTTCTTGTGAATTTATTTTTCTGAAATAAAAAAGATGTTTAAAATATTTTTCAAAATTTCCATATTGGCCATATGAAAAGTTAATTTTATTTTACGTAGTTAGTAAGCTAAACAATTCTAGAAAAAACCTCAACTATCTAGTATTAATCTAGGAGAATATAAATATAAACAATAGTTATTTGTTTAAACAATTATTTTTGATAATTTGAAATAAATATTAGCTTACACAAAGTGAAAATTGGACAAAAAGCTAAAAATTTTAATTTAAAACCGCAATTTATACCTTTTCTCAAAGAAAATATTACTATAAATAATAATAAATGGTTTGAACAATTATTTTGGATTACATTAAAAAACTATGACCTATCTATAATTGAAAATTAGACAAGAAGTCGAAAATTAAAATAAAATTGCGACATTATAAAACTATTCTCAGAGAAAATTGCTTTGAAAAATTAATTGTTTGAAAAATACATGTCAATTTGTAATAATCAGCATAGAGTAGTATATTATATTTATTAGAAATAATTTTCGTTCAAAAGAACCCAAAAAACATCATTAGCGCTAAAATATCGCAAAACCCATTATTTGACTTACGGGGTTTTTTCTGAACCTATAAAACAGTCTAATGGGTATGATATTTATAAAATAATATTCTATTCGTATGCTAGTGCTAATTTTAACAAAAAAAGTTGAGTTTGAATTCGATTTAACTAAGATTGATGATTTTAAATAAAATACACGAAAACTTTTTTTATAGGAATTTCCTGCTAAGGCTAAGGACAGCCTGATACTTGTTTGGCTTAATAGATTTTTTCTCAGGGTTTCTAGGGTCTTAAAAATAAGTCAAATTTAAACTTTTTGTCTTAATGATTTAAATGTGGCGAATCTGGATATTAATAATTAGAAAATGTTGCATTTTATATAATTATAATTAAGGATTTTGAAATAACTACTCTTATTCTAAATCACTCACCGGTCTTTGAGGATCTCTTGGTTTACGACCGACTGAGTACAAAGTTGCAATCACTAAAAATAAGAATAAAATATATTTATTTACAATATTTTTGATTTAGTTGGTACTGATTAAATTCCCTGTAGGTCGATTAGGTTAAGTCCGATCCGGATAAATTTTTCCAACAGGTTCGTTATATTCCATATTTTTATTTTAGCTTGTCTGAGATACCGGTAAAGTGATTTCGACCCCAGAAAGGAGAAGATAAATTGAAGAACACAATATTTTTATAAATAAATAATCATTTATTAAGGCTTAATTTTATAACTATATTTTTCTGTAAAATTGACCTGAATTTAAGTGGTCCAAACTAAAGCCGAGAGAGTTTTCACTAGCTGAATGTCTAAAAGAAATAATAATGTCTGCAGCCTATTATAGTGTACCCAGAAAAATAAATAATCAAAAGTAATAAGTCAGGTGTCTTTCTGAGCTGGGTCAGAAGAGAGAGCACCTGTTATAAAATGTATGACCTCTGTAGCAGCTTACCCGGAGAAGGAATAAATAAAAAAACCAGGAGCGTGTCAAAGCGGAACCAGGGAGATAAACTAAAAGGTTTGCCGCTTGCACAGCGTACCTAGAAAATACAAGGTGAAAAGTTTGGAGCCTTTGTGCCGTACATAGAAGAACAAGTAATAAAAAACCATTGAGTCTGTACAGCGTACCCAAGAGAAACAGACTCTCTGGAGCCAGTGTGAGCGCATCCAGATATAATACAACAAATATTTACCCCTCCAGGGCGTGAGACTAGGTGGTCACTCGGAGAGATTTCCACCAGTGTCAGCGTACCCAGATCTAATACAACGAAACTTTACCCCTTCTGAGCGTGAGACTAGGTGGTCACTCGGAGAGATGTCCACCAGTGTCAGCGTACACAGCTCTAAGAGAACGAATCTTTACACGTCCAGGGTGTGAAACGAAGTGGTCTCTCGAAGAAATGTCCACCTTCTGTCTTGTCCCGTCCCTCCTCTGCCTATTTATACCCTCTCCAATTAAGGCTGATAGCGTGAGAGAGGATCATGCGCTTCCTGGTGGCCACTCCGTGCAACTACCCTTTCCACCTAACGCCTTTTGGATGACTACGTACATGTCAGAATGTTCCCTCGTTATACGGTTGCCTACTCTCAGGCGCCATACTACATTATTTCTGGTTGTGACCATTTCAAATTAAGAACGAAAATTAAATAAGTTTTTTTTTATATATAAAAGTTATCTCTTATTATTTAATGAAAAAAGTAAGCAATGGTAATGTAATATTTTTAAAGAAACTGACCCTAATTCAACCAATATTTTGATTTTCTTCATTAGATTTACAGAAAATATTCTTTATGATTTTCTACAAATTTTAGAATAATTAACGATTAATAAAGCGCGAAAGTTGCATTTAGAACATTTTTTGTTTGAATTAGGAAAATTCTTTCATTAAATTTTCTACTATGTAGTTTACGTTTCAAATCCGAAATATGTACTTTCAATCAAAGGATTGAAACATTTTATATCAAAGAAAGAATTTTTCAACAAAATACATACATTTTTAACAAAATATTTACCAAGAAGATTAATTTTTTTACTTGAAAGGATAATTTGTAAACAAATTACCTATATTTTTTACAAAATGATTCAACTTTTTAACCAAAGAAGAATATTTTTTGCCCAAAAGAAATAGTTACATTTTTATAATAATGTATTAATTTAGAAAAAAGGCAAATTTTTTACATGACTGTGAAATTTTCTACCAAAATATTGTATTTTCTATAATACTTAAAAAAAAAATTTTAAATTTTAGGTTAAGAAAATTAATTTTCAAGAAAAAAACTAATTTTTAAAGAATCAGTTTATTCCTTACATTACAAAGATGAATTTTTATTAAAGAAAGGTAATAACTATTATGCAAATTTAAAAATATTTTTATTTTAAATAAAAAACTGTTAAATTCACCCCAATAAGACCAATTTACAAAAAACAAACTTAAACCCTCAATTTAAACAGATTAATTATTAACCAAGCAGTTGCATTTTCAACGAAAAAGATTGATTTTCTACATAAAAAAAAAAGAATTTAAAAAGAAATATTCAAAAAATGAAAGAGTTAAATTTTTAACCGAGAATGCTAATTTTTTTATAAAAGACAACAATTTTCAAAAAATTACATTAATTTCCAAACAAAAAGTTGAATTTTTTAACTAAAAAAAGATCCATTTTTAAGCAAAGTAATATAGTTATATTTTTATAACATAAAATTATTGTTTAAAAAAACAGGGAATTTTCTAAAAAAAAGAGCTTGTCTAAACAGAGTAGATACATTTTTACGTAAAAAAATCGGGAAGAAAACGATTTTCCTTCAAACCAGCGGAATTTTCTACCAAATAGCTGAATTCTCTGCCCAACTGTAGAACTGCTTTTTTAAATTCTTGAAATTTTCCAGAAGAGAAGTATAATTTTTAATTCCACTTCTGAATATTAAAGCAAAATTTTTTAGTTTTGAATTAAAAAATTAATTTCTAACACAAACAAACAACGTACTTTTAACAAAGTGGTTTTATTTTTTACATTTACATATATACAT